>JAEKDQ010000776.1:0-50862 GCA_026937815.1 Etheostoma perlongum | reverse complement strand
CTTTAAAAAATCCTGCATTGGTTTGCTAGGCAGTTTCTTTCATAATATCCACAAGTATGATATTGATGGTACACAACAATCACAAGGAAGATAAAAAAGCAACAATTACAGACCAACTTAAGTCATTTGGTTAGCTAAGCATTCAGAGGAAGTGGGAAAAGGCAAGTCAAGAAAAGGTTTTAAAGGACTTGCCACAAACAATGAATTCAGCAGTAGATGTACAAACACATGGTAACTTTACATGTGTTGACAAGAAACTTGCTCAGAAGAGGATGTACTCGCAATTGCGTACATTCATGTCCCCTTGTTTACAAAGAATTGCTAAGTTCATGATTCCCAATACCATAACACAGATGATAGTAAGCAAAGAAACCACTTGTTGTCAGAAGTGGGATTCGAACCCACGCCTCCAGTGGAGACTGCGACCTGAAGCATGCGCCTTGGACCGCTTCGGCCATCCTGACTGATCCAAGAGCTAATCTGTAGGACCCGTCTCAAAAATTATAATATAGTGAATGAACTATGTAATGATATGGTAGGTTCTCAGTCATCCATGTCATAGTTAACAAGGGAAGGGTTCTCAGTTGTCAGTCCAAATATATGGGTTTTCATGGGGACATGGAAGAAAGTCGCCAGGGTGACAATGTGCTTGACAATGACAATGCATGGTGCAGGATGTGACGGCATCTTATTGACTTTGTACCCCAATGTGCAATACAGGCTAAATCATATGGTGGGAACAAGATCCACCAATCTTTTGGTCCACAATGTCAACCTGGGTCCTGAAATGTCCTTGCCAGATGGGAAATAGACTGACAATTGTCAACATTTTGCAATTATCTTCAATATGCCCAACTGAGTCCAAAAATGTATCTGCCAGATGGGAAATACACTGATAACTGTCTTATTGGTCTAAACGTGGCAAATATTGCCGTACAATGCCCACATTGAGTCCAGATGTGTCTGTTTTGTTTCCAGATACATACTATTACCCCAAAAGTGCACACCAAGGCAGAAGGCAACTGGACTTGGTGAAAGGTCCTCATCCAAGAAATTTTTAGTTGGTTTTTACACAGAAAGAGTTGGACACAGTGCCCACTTCCTAACCCCTATCTCACAATTGAAAGCTGTGGGGAAAGGGGGTTCCAAAGCTAATAGACCAATCAAAAAGCAATTCTGATGCACTATACTGGCCCATTCAGGATGAGCACTGTATACTCTGACTGCAGCAGCACAAGCTCAAATCTCAGTGAAACCTGCTTTGTATGGTAATTACGAGACTGAATGCAAAGTGTGTAACCACCATTTAACTCAAAACCTATCGCTTGTGGTCAATACTGTCAAATTTGGAGCTCCTTCAAGTTATATGAAAGACCAGGTGACTACTCAACATGCCCCCACCAACGTCTGTTTTCAGTCTAAATGGCTTAGGACATTATACCTATGAGCCTACTTTAAATTAGTTGTGGAAAGTTAATTTTTTTTACCTGTACTCTAGCTAAAAACCAGGCTCCACCGAGATTTGAACTCAGATCACTGGATTCAGAGTCCAGAGTGCTAACCATTACACCATGGAACCTTTAAAAATCCTGCATTGGTTTGCTAGGCAGTTTCTTTCATAATATCCACAAGTATGATATTGATGGTACACAACAATCACAAGGAAGATAAAAAAGCAACAATTACAGATCAACTTAAGTCATTTGTTTAGCTAAGCATTCAGAGGAAGTGGGAAAAGGCAAGTCAAGAAAAGGTTTTAAAGGACTTGCCACAAACAATGAATTCAGCAGTAGATCGTCTACTGTGTACAAACACATGGTAACTTTACATGTGTTGACAAGAAACTTGCTCAGAAGAGGATGTACTCGCAATTGCGTACATTCATGTCCCCTTGTTTACAAAGAATTGCTAAGTTCATTATTCCCAATACCATGTCTCAGATGATAGTAAGCAAAGAAACCACTTGTTGTCAGAAGTGGGATTCGAACCCACGCCTCCAGTGGAGACTGCGACCTGAACGCAGCGCCTTGGACCGCTCGGCCATCCTGACTGATCCAAGAGCTAATCTGTAGGACCCGTCTCAAAAATTATAATATAGTGAATGAACTATGTAATGATATGGTAGGTTCTCAGTCATCCATGTCATAGTTAACAAGGGAAGGGTTCTCAGTTGTCAGTCCAAATATATGGGTTTTCATGGGGACATGGAAGAAAGTCGCCAGGGTGACAATGTGCTTGACAATGACAATGCATGGTGCAGGATGTGACGGCATCTTATTGACTTTGTACCCCAATGTGCAATACAGGCTAAATCATATGGTGGGAACAAGATCCACCAATCTTTTGGTCCACAATGTCAACCTGGGTCCAGAAATGTCCTTGCCAGATGGGAAATAGACTGACAATTGGGTCAACATTTTGCAATTATCTTCAATATGCCCAACTGAGTCCAAAAATGTATCTGCCAGATGGGAAATACACTGATAACTGTCTTATTGGTCTAAACGTGGCAAATATTGCCGTACAATGCCCACATTGAGTCCAGATGTGTCTGTTTTGTTTCCTGATCCATGCTATTACCCCAAAAGTGCACAACAAGGCAGAGGGCAACTGGACTTGGTGAAAGGTCCTCTGAAATTTTTTCTCTCATCCAAGAGACTTTTTAGTTGGTTTTACACAGAAAGAGTTGGACACAGTGCCCACTTCCTAACCCCTATCTCACAATTGAAAGCTGTGGGGAAAGGGGGTTCCAAAGCTAATAGACCAATCAACAAGCAATTCTGATGCACTATACTGGCCCATTCAGGATGAGCACTGTATACTCTGACTGCAGCAGCACAAGCTCAAATCTCAGTGAAACCTGCTTTGTATGGTAATTACGAGACTGAATGCAAAGTGTGTAACCACCATTTAACTCAAAACCTATCGCTTCTGGTCAATACTGTCAAATTTGGAGCTCCTTCAAGTTATATGAAAGACCAGGTGACTGCTCAACATGCCCCCACCAACGTACTGTTTTCAGTCTAAATGGCTTAGGACATTATACCTATGAGCCTACTTTAAATTAGTTGTGGAAAGTTTTTTTTTTTTTTTTACCTGTACTCTAGCTAAAAACCAGGCTCCACTGAGATTTGAACTCAGATCACTGGATTCAGAGTCCAGAGTGCTAACCATTACACCATGGAACCTTTAAAAATCCTGCATTGGTTTGCTAGGCAGTTTCTTTCATAATATCCACAAGTATGATATTGATGGTACACAACAATCACAAGGAAGATAAAAAAGCAACAATTACAGACCAACTTAAGTCATTTGGTTAGCTAAGCATTCAGAGGAAGTGGGAAAAGGCAAGTCAAGAAAAGGTTTTAAAGGACTTGCCACAAACAATGAATTCAGCAGTAGATACGTCTACTGTGTACAAACACATGGTAACTTTACATGTGTTGACAAGAAACTTGCTCATGATGTACTCGCAATTGCGTACATTCATGTCCCCTTGTTTACAAAGAATTGCTAAGTTCATTATTCCCAATACCATGTCTCAGATGATAGTAAGCAAAGAAACCACTTGTTGTCAGAAGTGGGATTCGAACCCACGCCTCCAGTGGAGACTGCGACCTGAACGCAGCGCCTTGGACCGCTCGGCCATCCTGACTGATCCAAGAGCTAATCTGTAGGACCCGTCTCAAAAATTATAATATAGTGAATGAACTATGTAATGATATGGTAGGTTCTCAGTCATCCATGTCATAGTTAACAAGGGAAGGTTTCTCAGTTGTCAGTCCAAATATATGGGTTTTCATGGGGACATGGAAGAAAGTCGCCAGGGTGACAATGTGCTTGACAATGACAATGCATGGTGCAGGATGTGACGGCATCTTATTGACTTTGTACCCCAATGTGCAATACAGGCTAAATCATATGGTGGGAACAAGATCCACCAATCTTTTGGTCCACAATGTCAACCTGGGTCCAGAAATGTCCTTGCCAGATGGGAAATAGACTGACAATTGGGTCAACATTTTGCAATTATCTTCAATATGCCCAACTGAGTCCAAAAAATGTATCTGCCAGATGGGAAATACACTGATAACTGTCTTATTGGTCTAAACGTGGCAAATATTGCCGGGACAATGCCCACATTGAGTCCAGATGTGTCTGTTTTGTTTCCTGATCCATGCTATTACCCCAAAGTGCACAACAAGGCAGAGGGCAACTGGACTTGGTGAAAGGTCCTCCGAAGAAATTTTTTTCTCTCATCCAAGAGACTTCTTTAGTTGGTTTTTACACAGAAAGAGTTGGACACAGTGCCCACTTCCTAACCCCTATCTCAACAATTGAAAGCTGTGGGGAAAAAGGGGGCATCCAAAGCAATAGACCAATCAACAAGCAATATACAGATGCACTATACTGGGGGTGCCCATTCAGGATGAGCACTGTATACTCTGACTGCAGCAGCACAAGCTCAAATTTCAGTGAAACCTGCTTTGTATGGTAATTACAGAGACTGAATGCAAAGTGTGTAACCACCATTTAACTGAAAACCTGGATCGGGCAACTGGTCAATACTGTCAAATTTGGAGCTCCTTCAAGTTATATGACAACCTGACCAGGTGACTGGCTCAACATGCCCCCACCAACGACTGTTTTCAGTCTAAATGGCTTAGGACATTATACCTATGAGCCTACTTTAAATTAGTTGTGGAAAGATTTCCCTGTCTAAAAACCAGGCTCTGGTTTGACTCAGAAACCCTGCAAGGCAGAGTCCAGACGGTGCCTGTCCTGTGGCAGCACCATGGAACTTTAAAAATCCTGAGATGGAAACAGAGGGGTTGAACTCAGATCAAAAGGAGACATATCCAGAGTCCAGATATTGATGGGTAACCCAACAATCTGGGAAGAACCTTTAAAAACACCATGCATTGGTTTGACAGTTTCCATCTTTGGTTAGCCCTATCCATTCAGAGGATGAAAAAGATGACAGGCAACAACAAGAAAAGGAAGATTTTAAAGGGGACCAATGTCCACAAACAATGTCAAGGCAGGCCATAACCATTTGGTTACCAGAATCTAAGCATTCAGAGGGAAGTTTAGGCAGAGGCAGGTAATGGGCAAATTTACTAAATCTATCAACCACAGTGAGAATCAAGGTTTAATTCAGAGGGACTTGCCCGGTAACAAAGTCAATGAGATGTGAGCAAGTAGATACGTCTAGGCAGTGTACAAACACATGGTAATCCCTTTTCTGACATGTGGACATGCAGAAACAAAAAAACTTTCCTCATGATGTACTGGCATTAAACGCCTCCGTATGGCATGTCCCCTTGTTTACAAAGAATTGCTAAGTTGTCATTATTCCCAATTCCATGTCTCAGATGATAGTAATGCAAAGGGAAACCACTTGTTGTCAAAGTGGGATTAAAACGAACCAGTGCCCATGGAGACTGCCGAGGATTGAACGCGCCTGGCTGACCTTGACATATTCCCATTTTTCCAAGTGATCGTCCAGACCACAAATGGTTGTGAGGTACCCTCCAACCAATGTATAATGGAAGTGAATGAACCAGTAATGATATGGTAGTTCTCAGTCATCCATGTCATAGTTAACAAAGGCGAAGGTTTCTCAACGTTGTCAAGTCCAAATATATGGGTTTTCATGGGGACATGGAAGAAAGTCGCCAGGGTGACAATGTGCTTGACAATGACAATGCATGGTGCAGGATGTGACGGCATCTTATTGACTTTGTAATTTGAATGCAATACAGGCAAATCCGAAATCATATGGTGGGAACAAGAGGCCACCCAACACTCCATGGACCTTTCAGGTCCATCTGTCACTTGACCCTCCAGGAAATGATGTGGTCCCAGGAAGGAGGTGGTGCGAATTGACTGACAATTGGGTTAACAAAAAGTTTCTCCAACAGTCTTCAATATGCCCAAGAACTGAGTCCAAAAATGTATCTGCCAGATGGGAAAACACAAAATGATAACTGTCCCTATTGGTCAAACGTTAATGAGGCAAAACATTGCCGGGAGCAATGCCCAAATTGAGTCCAGGTATGTGACCCATGTTTTGTTTCCAGTCATCCATGCTATTAATCCCCAAAAGTGCACAACAAGGCAGAGGGCAAAATCTGAGCCTTGGGGAAAAAAGGTCCATTAAGGGCAGAATACTTTTTTAACAGTTATGTCAAGAGCCCACGATAATCTTTACAGGGTCTCAGAGATTTCTTACCCACAAAGAAGAATGGAGGCAGGAAGAGTTGACGGATTATTCCACACAGTCCAAAGATTCCTTGATGTAGGTCCCATAGCCTCAATCTCTCAATTTGAAAGTCGTGGGGAAAGATATGTTCCTCAGTATCCAAAGCCATAATAGACCAATGGCGGCAACAAAAATTTTCTTATGCACTATACTGGTCCATTCAGGATGAGCACTGTAACTTGTGACTAGCAGCAGCACAAGCTGCAAATTTCAGACTGAAACCAGACTGTATGGTAATTAGCATGACACTGAATGCAAAACTGTCTTGTAACCACCATTTAACCAGCAAAACCTAGGACTGGTGAAGGACATGTCAAATTTGAGCTCCTCCGAATGATTACCAGATGCAACATCTGAACAGGTGGTCTTAGCAGTGATGCGACTAATAAGTCTTCCATCCAAAGTGGTAGCTTCCATTTAACCCAAAACCTATCGACTTTGGGTAAAACCTCCTTAGAAAGTATGATCCACTAGTGGAGCCATAAAACAATTCAAAGAGTTAGTTGTGGAAAGGTTGTTTTTTTGAAAAGGTACTGTACTTGAGGGTGGGGTGATCTAGAAGTGTGAAAAACCCCCCACCAGGCTCCACTGAGATTTGAACTCAGATCACTGGATTCAGAGTCCAGAGTGCAACCATTACACCATGGAACCTTTAAAAATCCTGAATTGGTTTGCTAGGCAGTTTCTTTCATAATATCCACAAGTATGATATTGATGTCGATGGTGGAAGGTTGGGCATTACAGCCTCCTCTCATTTGGTTAGCTAAGCTCCAGACAATTGTCCACCCGAACAGATAAAAAGCAATCAATTCCTCCAACCCTGCGGGTTCTGGGTAAGAAATTAGTTTGTTTGCTCACAAAGTCCCTTGTAGTAAGCACTTCAGATTCATCATTCCAGCGGCTCTCCACTGCCAGCGGGAACTCTAACGCATTCAGAACTGGGAAAAAGAGAAAGGTTTTAAAGGACTTGCCACAACCGGCTGAAATAATTAATTCAGCAGTAGATAAGTCTGTGTACAAACACATGGTAACCACTTTACATGTGTAGACAAGAAAGCCTTGCTCAATCCCGTGATTTTAGCTCTGTCAATTAGGATCGGGGCTGTTGCATTCATGTCCCCTTGTTTAAAAAGAATTGCTAAGTTCATTATTCCCAAACCATGTCTCAGATGATAGAAGCAAAGAAACCAGGTGTCTTACCGGGATTCGAACCGCCTCCAGTTGAGACACGGGGTGCAGGCGAAATATAGTGAAAAACTGGCAGAGCTGGTCCTGGAGACCAGACAGTTAGAGCCAGTGACTGGAGAACAAATCCTGAGCGCAGCCTTGGACCCAACAAGGCGCCCTGGCCATCCTGACTGATCCAAGTCTGCTGGGTCCATAATCTTTCTGTCAGGACCCTGGCTCAAAAATTATAAATAGTGAATGAAAAACTATGTAATGATTGATGAAGGTTCTCAGTCACCAGATGACCAAACAAGGTGTAGGTTTCTCATGTTGTCAGTCCAAATATATGGGTTTTCATGGGGAATGGAAGAAATGTCGACAGGGTGACAGATGTGCCAAACAATGACATGCACTGAGCAACAGACAAACTGAAAAGGTCATGCTTAAACACGACTTTGAAGACTAACCCGACAGGGACTGGATGCCAGGTCACGGTATAAGAGCTGGTGGTGATGATGATGAGACACAGGTGGGTGCAAGATCCACCAATTTTTGGTCCAACAATGTGGTGTGGGTGAATGAAATGTCCTTGCCAGATGGGAAATAGACTGACAATTGGGTCAACATTTTGCAATTATCTTCAATATGCCCAACTGAGTCCAAAAATGTATCTGCCAGATGGGAAATACACTGATAACTGTCTTATTGGTCTAAACGTGGCAAATATTGCCGTACAATGCCCACATTGAGTCCAGATGTGTCTGTTTTGTTTCCTGATCCATGCTATTACCCCAAAAGTGCACAACAAGGCAGAGGGCAACTGGACTTGGTGAAAGGTCCTCCGAAGAAATTTTTTCTCTCATCCAAGAGACTTCTTTAGTTGGTTTTTACACAGAAAGAGTTGGACACAGTGCCCACTTCCTAACCCCTATCTCACAATTGAAAGCTGTGGGGAAAAGGGGGTTCCAAAGCTAATAGACCAATCAACAAGCAATTCTGATGCACTATACTGGTCCATTCAGGATGAGCACTGTATACTCTGACTGCAGCAGCACAAGCTCAAATTTCAGTGAAACCTGCTTTGTATGGTAATTACGAGACTGAATGCAAAGTGTGTAACCACCATTTAACTCAAAACCTATCGCTTCTGGTCAATACTGTCAAATTTGGAGCTCCTTCAAGTTATATGAAAGACCAGGTGACTGCTCAACATGCCCCCACCAACGTACTGTTTTCAGTCTAAATGGCTTAGGACATTATACCTATGAGCCTACTTTAAATTAGTTGTGGAAAGTTTTTTTTTTACCTGTACTCTAGCTAAAAACCAGGCTCCACTGAGATTTGAACTCAGATCACTGGATTCAGAGTCCAGAGTGCTAACCATTACACCATGGAACCTTTAAAAATCCTGCATTGGTTTGCTAGGCAGTTTCTTTCATAATATCCACAAGTATGATATTGATGGTACACAACAATCACAAGGAAGATAAAAAAGCAACAATTACAGACCAACTTAAGTCATTTGGTTAGCTAAGCATTCAGAGGAAGTGGGAAAAGGCAAGTCAAGAAAAGGTTTTAAAGGACTTGCCACAAACAATGAATTCAGCAGTAGATACGTCTACTGTGTACAAACACATGGTAACTTTACATGTGTGACAAGAAACTTGCTCATGATGTACTCGCAATTGCGTACATTCATGTCCCCTTGTTTACAAAGAATTGCTAAGTTCATTATTCCCAATACCATGTCTCAGATGATAGTAAGCAAAGAAACCACTTGTTGTCAGAAGTGGGATTCGAACCCACGCCTCCAGTGGAGACTGCGACCTGAACGCAGCGCCTTGGACCGCTCGGC
The DNA here is from genome assembly GCA_026937815.1 of Etheostoma perlongum. Lineage (NCBI taxonomy): Eukaryota > Metazoa > Chordata > Actinopteri > Perciformes > Percidae > Etheostoma > Etheostoma perlongum. The sequence continues at coordinate 41,575 of JAEKDQ010000776.1, read as the reverse complement.
CATCCTGACTGATCCAAGAGCTAATCTGTAGGACCCGTCTCAAAAATTATAATATAGTGAATGAACTATGTAATGATATGGTAGGTTCTCAGTCATCCATGTCATAGTTAACAAGGGAAGGTTTCTCAGTTGTCAGTCCAAATATATGGGTTTTCATGGGGACATGGAAGAAAGTCGCCAGGGTGACAATGTGCTTGACAATGACAATGCATGGTGCAGGATGTGACGGCATCTTATTGACTTTGTACCCCAATGTGCAATACAGGCTAAATCATATGGTGGGAACAAGATCCACCAATCTTTTGGTCCACAATGTCAACCTGGGTCCTGAAATGTCCTTGCCAGATGGGAAATAGACTGACAATTGGGTCAACATTTTGCAATTATCTTCAATATGCCCAACTGAGTCCAAAAATGTATCTGCCAGATGGGAAATACACTGATAACTGTCTTATTGGTCTAAACGTGGCAAATATTGCCGTACAATGCCCACATTGAGTCCAGATGTGTCTGTTTTGTTTCCCGTTCCATGGTATTACCCCAAAAGTGCACACCAAGGCAGAAGGCAACTGGACTTGGTGAAAGGTCCTCCGAAGAAATTTTTTCTCTCATCCAAGAGACTTCTTTAGTTGGTTTTTACACAGAAAGAGTTGGACACAGTGCCCACTTCCTAACCCCTATCTCACAATTGAAAGCTGTGGGGAAAGGGGGGTTCCAAAGCTAATAGACCAATCAACAAGCAATTCTGATGCACTAAACTGGCCCATTCAGGATGAGCACTGTATACTCTGACTGCAGCAGCACAAGCTCAAATCTCAGTGAAACCTGCTTTGTATGGTAATTACGAGACTGAATGCAAAGTGTGTAACCACCATTTAACTCAAAACCTATCGCTTCTGGTCAATACAGTCAAATTTGGAGCTTCTTCAAGTTATATGAAAGACCAGGTGACTGCTCAACATGCCCCCACCAACGTACTGTTTTCAGTCTAAATGGCTTAGGACATTATACCTATGAGCCTACTTTAAATTAGTTGTGGAAAGTTTTTTTTTTTTTTACCTGTACTCTAGCTAAAAACCAGGCTCCACTGAGATTTGAACTCAGATCACTGGATTCAGAGTCCAGAGTGCTAACCATTACACCATGGAACCTTTAAAAATCCTGCATTGGTTTGCTAGGCAGTTTCTTTCATAATATCCACAAGTATGATATTGATGGTACACAACAATCACAAGGAAGATAAAAAAGCAACAATTACAGACCAACTTAAGTCATTTGGTTAGCTAAGCATTCAGAGGAAGTGGGAAAAGGCAAGTCAAGAAAAGGTTTTAAAGGACTTGCCACAAACAATGAATTCAGCAGTAGATACGTCTACTGTGTACAAACACATGGTAACTTTACATGTGTTGACAAGAAACTTGCTCATGATGGATGTACTCGCAATTGCGTACATTCATGTCCCCTTGTTTACAAAGAATTGCTAAGTTCATTATTCCCAATACCATGTCTCAGATGATAGTAAGCAAAGAAACCACTTGTTGTCAGAAGTGGGATTCGAACCCACGCCTCCAGTGGAGACTGCGACCTGAACGCAGCGCCTTGGACCGCTCGGCCATCCTGACTGATCCAAGAGCTAATCTGTAGGACCCGTCTCAAAAATTATAATATAGTGAATGAACTATGTAATGATATGGTAGGTTCTCAGTCATCCATGTCATAGTTAACAAGGGAAGGTTTCTCAGTTGTCAGTCCAAATATATGGGTTTTCATGGGGACATGGAAGAAAGTCGCCAGGGTGACAATGTGCTTGACAATGACAATGCATGGTGCAGGATGTGACGGCATCTTATTGACTTTGTACCCCAATGTGCAATACAGGCTAAATCATATGGTGGGAACAAGATCCACCAATCTTTTGGTCCACAATGTCAACCTGGGTCCAGAAATGTCCTTGCCAGATGGGAAATAGACTGACAATTGGGTCAACATTTTGCAATTATCTTCAATATGCCCAACTGAGTCCAAAAATGTATCTGCCAGATGGGAAATACACTGATAACTGTCTTATTGGTCTAAACGTGGCAAATATTGCCGTACAATGCCCACATTGAGTCCAGATGTGTCTGTTTTGTTTCCTGATCCATGCTATTACCCCAAAAGTGCACAACAAGGCAGAGGGCAACTGGACTTGGTGAAAGGTCCTCCGAAGAAATTTTTTTTCTCTCATCCAAGAGACTTCTTTAGTTGGTTTTTACACAGAAAGAGTTGGACACAGTGCCCACTTCCTAACCCCTATCTCACAATTGAAAGCTGTGGGGAAAGGGGGGTTCCAAAGCTAATAGACCAATCAACAAGCAATTCTGATGCACTATACTGGCCCATTCAGGATGAGCACTGTATACTCTGACTGCAGCAGCACAAGCTCAAATTTCAGTGAAACCTGCTTTGTATGGTAATTACGAGACTGAATGCAAAGTGTGTAACCACCATTTAACTCAAAACCTATCGCTTCTGGTCAATACTGTCAAATTTGGAGCTCCTTCAAGTTATATGAAAGACCAGGTGACTGCTCAACATGCCCCCACCAACGTACTGTTTTCAGTCTAAATGGCTTAGGACATTATACCTATGAGCCTACTTTAAATTAGTTGTGGAAAGTTTTTTTTTTTTTACCTGTACTCTAGCTAAAAACCAGGCTCCACTGAGATTTGAACTCAGATCACTGGATTCAGAGTCCAGAGTGCTAACCATTACACCATGGAACCTTTAAAAATCCTGCATTGGTTTGCTAGGCAGTTTCTTTCATAATATCCACAAGTATGATATTGATGGTACACAACAATCACAAGGAAGATAAAAAAGCAACAATTACAGACCAACTTAAGTCATTTGTTTAGCTAAGCATTCAGAGGAAGTGGGAAAAGGCAAGTCAAGAAAAGGTTTTAAAGGACTTGCCACAAACAATGAATTCAGCAGTAGATACTGTGTACAAACACATGGTAACTTTACATGTGTTGACAAGAAACTTGCTCATGATGTACTCGCAATTGCGTACATTCATGTCCCCTTGTTTACAAAGAATTGCTAAGTTCATTATTCCCAATACCATGTCTCAGATGATAGTAAGCAAAAAGAAACCACTTGTTGTCAGAAGTGGGATTCGAACCCACGCCTCCAGTGGAGACTGCGACCTGAACGCAGCGCCTTGGACCGCTCGGCCATCCTGACTGATCCAAGAGCTAATCTGTAGGACCCTTCTCAAAAATTATAATATAGTGAATGAACTATGTAATGATATGGTAGGTTCTCAGTCATCCATGTCATAGTTAACAAGGGAAGGGTTCTCAGTTGTCAGTCCAAATATATGGGTTTTCATGGGGACATGGAAGAAAGTCGCCAGGGTGACAATGTGCTTGACAATGACAATGCATGGTGCAGGATGTGACGGCATCTTATTGACTTTGTACCCCAATGTGCAATACAGGCTAAATCATATGGTGGGAACAAGATCCACCAATCTTTTGGTCCACAATGTCAACCTGGGTCCAGAAATGTCCTTGCCAGATGGGAAATAGACTGACAATTGGGTCAACATTTTGCAATTATCTTCAATATGCCCAACTGAGTCCAAAAATGTATCTGCCAGATGGGAAATACACTGATAACTGTCTTATTGGTCTAAACGTGGCAAATATTGCCGTACAATGCCCACATTGAGTCCAGATGTGTCTGTTTTGTTTCCTGATCCATGCTATTACCCCAAAAGTGCACACCAAGGCAGAAGGCAACTGGACTTGGTGAAAGGTCCTCATCCAAGAAATTTTTTTACTCTCTCAGAGAGAGCAGCTTTAGTGCCCACTTCCTAACCCCTATCTCACAATTGAAAGCTGTGGGGAAAGGGGGTTCCAAAGCTAATAGACCAATCAACAAGCAATTCTGATGCACTATACTGGCCCATTCAGGATGAGCACTGTATACTCTGACTGCAGCAGCACAAGCTCAAATTTCAGTGAAACCTGCTTTGTATGGTAATTACGAGACTGAATGCAAAGTGTGTAACCACCATTTAACTCAAAACCTATCGCTTCTGGTCAATACTGTCAAATTTGGAGCTCCTTCAAGTTATATGAAAGACCAGGTGACTGCTCAACATGCCCCCACCAACGTACTGTTTTCAGTCTAAATGGCTTAGGACATTATACCTATGAGCCTACTTTAAATTAGTTGTGGAAAGTTTTTTTTTTTTTACCTGTACTCTAGCTAAAAACCAGGCTCCACTGAGATTTGAACTCAGATCACTGGATTCAGAGTCCAGAGTGCTAACCATTACACCATGGAACCTTTAAAAATCCTGCATTGGTAAGTTGCTAGGCAGTTTCTTTCATAATATCCACAAGTATGATATTGATGGTACACAACAATCACAAGGAAGATAAAAAAGCAACAATTACAGACCAACTTAAGTCATTTGGTTTAGCTAAGCATTCAGAGGAAGTGGGAAAAGGCAAGTCAAGAAAAGGTTTTAAAGGACTTGCCACAAACAATGAATTCAGCAGTAGATACATCTACTGTGTACAAACACATGGTAACTTTACATGTGTTGGACAAGAAACTTGCTCATGATGATGTACTCGCAATTGCGTACATTCATGTCCCCTTGTTTACAAAAAATTGCTAAGTTCATTATTCCCAATACCATGTCTCAGATGATAGTAAGCAAAGAAACCACTTGTTGTCAGAAGTGGGATTCGAACCCACGCCTCAGTGGAGACTGCGACCTGAACGCAGCGCCTTGGACCGCTTCGGCCATCCTGACTGATCCAAGAGCTAATCTGTAGGACCCGTCTCAAAAATTATAATATAGTGAATGAACTATGTAATGATATGGTAGGTTCTCAGTCATCCATGTCATAGTTAACAAGGGAAGGTTTCTCAGTTGTCAGTCCAAATATATGGGTTTTCATGGGGACATGGAAGAAAGTCGCCAGGGTGACAATGTGCTTGACAATGACAATGCATGGTGCAGGATGTGACGGCATCTTATTGACTTTGTACCCCAATGTGCAATACAGGCTAAATCATATGGTGGGAACAAGATCCACCAATCTTTTGGTCCACAATGTCAACCTGGGTCCAGAAATGTCCTTGCCAGATGGGAAATAGACTGACAATTGGGTCAACATTTTGCAATTATCTTCAATATGCCCAACTGAGTCCAAAAATGTATCTGCCAGATGGGAAATACACTGATAACTGTCTTATTGGTCTAAACGTGGCAAATATTGCCGTACAATGCCCACATTGAGTCCAGATGTGTCTGTTTTGTTTCCTGATCCATGCTATTACCCCAAAAGTGCACAACAAGGCAGAGGGCAACTGGACTTGGTGAAAGGTCCTCCGAAGAAATTTTTTCTCTCATCCAAGAGACTTCTTTAGTTGGTTTTTACACAGAAAGAGTTGGACACAGTGCCCACTTCCTAACCCCTATCTCACAATTGAAAGCTGTGGGGAAAGGGGGCATCCAAAGCTAATAGACCAATCAACAAGCAATTCTGATGCACTATACTGGTCCATTCAGGATGAGCACTGTATACTCTGACTGCAGCAGCACAAGCTCAAATTTCAGTGAAACCTGCTTTGTATGGTAATTACGAGACTGAATGCAAAGTGTGTAACCACCATTTAACTCAAAACCTATCGCTTCTGGTCAATACTGTCAAATTTGGAGCTCCTTCAAGTTATATGAAAGACCAGGTGACTGCTCAACATGCCCCCACCAACGTACTGTTTTCAGTCTAAATGGCTTAGGACATTATACCTATGAGCCTACTTTAAATTAGTTGTGGAAAGTTTTTTTTTTTACCTGTACTCTAGCTAAAAACCAGGCTCCACTGAGATTTGAACTCAGATCACTGGATTCAGAGTCCAGAGTGCTAACCATTACACCATGGAACCTTTAAAAATCCTGCATTGGTTTGCTAGGCAGTTTCTTTCATAATATCCACAAGTATGATATTGATGGTACACAACAATCACAAGGAAGATAAAAAAGCAACAATTACAGACCAACTTAAGTCATTTGGTTTAGCTAAGCATTCAGAGGAAGTGGAAAAGGCAAGTCAAGAAAAGGTTTTAAAGGACTTGCCACAAACAATGAATTCAGCAGTAGATACATCTACTGTGTACAAACACATGGTAACTTTACATGTATTGACAAGAAACTTGCTCATGATGTACTCGCAATTGCGTATATTCATGTCCCCTTGTTTACAAAGAATTGCTAAGTTCATTATTCCCAATACCATGTCTCAGATGATAGTAAGCAAAGAAACCACTTGTTGTCAGAAGTGGGATTCGAACCCACGCCTCCAGTGGAGACTGGATCCCTGAACGCAGCCCTTGGACCGCTCGGCCATCCTGACTGATCCAAGAGCTAATCTGTAGGACCCTTCTCAAAAATTATAATATAGTGAATGAACTATGTAATGATATGGTAGGTTCTCAGTCATCCATGTCATAGTTAACAAGGGAAGGTTTCTCAGTTGTCAGTCCAAATATATGGGTTTTCATGGGGACATGGAAGAAAGTCGCCAGGGTGACAATGTGCTTGACAATGACAATGCATGGTGCAGGATGTGACGGCATCTTATTGACTTTGTACCCCAATGTGCAATACAGGCTAAATCATATGGTGGGAACAAGATCCACCAATCTTTTGGTCCACAATGTCAACCTGGGTCCAGAAATGTCCTTGCCAGATGGGAAATAGACTGACAATTGGGTCAACATTTTGCAATTATCTTCAATATGCCCAACTGAGTCCAAAAATGTATCTGCCAGATGGGAAATACACTGATAACTGTCTTATTGGTCTAAACGTGGCAAATATTGCCGTACAATGCCCACATTGAGTCCAGATGTGTCTGTTTTGTTTCCTGATCCATGCTATTACCCCAAAAGTCCTTACACAACAAGGCAGAGGGCAACTGGACTTGGTGAAAGGTCCTCCAAGAAATTTTTCTCTCATCCAAGAGACTTTTTAGTTGGTTTTTACACAGAAAGAGTTGGACACAGTGCCCACTTCCTAACCCCTATCTCACAATTGAAAGCTGTGGGGAAAGGGGGGTCCAAAGCTAATAGACCAATCAACAAGCAATTCTGATGCACTATACTGGTCCATTCAGGATGAGCACTGTATACTCTGACTGCAGCAGCACAAGCTCAAATTTCAGTGAAACCTGCTTTGTATGGTAATTACGAGACTGAATGCAAAGTGTGTAACCACCATTTAACTCAAAACCTATCGCTTCTGGTCAATACTGTCAAATTTGGAGCTCCTTCCAAGTTATATGAAAGACCAGGTGACTGCTCAACATGCCCCCACCAACGTACTGTTTTCAGTCTAAATGGCTTAGGACATTATACCTATGAGCCTACTTTAAATTAGTTGTGGAAAGTTTTTTTTTTTTACCTGTACTCTAGCTAAAAACCAGGCTCCACTGAGATTTGAACTCAGATCACTGGATTCAGAGTCCAGAGTGCTAACCATTACACCATGGAACCTTTAAAAATCCTGCATTGGTTTGCTAGGCAGTTTCTTTCATAATATCCACAAGTATGATATTGATGGTACACAACAATCACAAGGAAGATAAAAAGCAACAATTACAGACCAACTTAAGTCATTTGTTAGCTAAGCATTCAGAGGAAGGGGAAAAGGCAAGTCAAGAAAAGGTTTTAAAGGACTTGCCACAAACAATGAATTCAGCAGTAGATACGTCTACTGTGTACAAACACATGGTAACTTTTTACATGTGTGGACAAGAAACTTGCTCAGAAGATGTACTCGCAATTGCGTACATTCATGTCCCCTTGTTTACAAAGAATTGCTAAGTTCATTATTCCCAATACCATGTCTCAGATGATAGTAAGCAAAGAAACCACTTGTTGTCAGAAGTGGGATTCGAACCCACGCCCAGTGGAGACTGCGACCTGAACGCAGCACCTTGGACCGGCGGCCATCCTGACTGATCCAAGAGCTAATGTAGGACCCGTGCTCAAAAATTATAATATAGTGAATGAACTATGTAATGATATGGTAGGTTCTCAGTCATCCATGTCATAGTTAACAAGGGAAGGTTTCTCAGTTGTCAGTCCAAATATATGGGTTTTCATGGGGACATGGAAGAAAGTCGCCAGGGTGACAATGTGCTTGACAATGACAATGCATGGTGCAGGATGTGACGGCATCTTATTGACTTTGTACCCCAATGTGCAATACAGGCTAAATCATATGGTGGGAACAAGATCCACCAATCTTTTGGTCCACAATGTCAACCTGGGTCCTTAAATGTCCTTGCCAGATGGGAAATAGACTGACAATTGGGTCAACATTTTGCAATTATCTTCAATATGCCCAACTGAGTCCAAAAATGTATCTGCCAGATGGGAAATACACTGATAACTGTCTTATTGGTCTAAACGTGGCAAATATTGCCGCTCAATGCCCACATTGAGTCCAGATGTGTCTGTTTTGTTTCCAGATACCATACTATTACCCCAAAAGTGCACATCAAGGCAGAGGCAACTGGACTTGGTGAAAGGTCCTCTGAAGAAATTTTTCACTCATCCAAGCCCATTCCTAACCCAGAAAGGTTGGACAAGTCTCACTTCCTAATTGAAAAAGCTGTGGGGAAAGGGGGTTCCAAAGCTAATAGACCAATCAAAAGCAATTCTGATGCACTATACTGGTCCATTCAGGATGAGCACTGTATACTCTGACTGCAGCAGCACAAGCTCAAATTCAGTGAAACCTGCTTTGTATGGTAATTAAAGACTGAATGCAAAGTGTGTGTAACCACCATTTAACTCAAAACCTATCGCTTTCTGGTCAATACTGTCAAATTTGGAGCTCCTTCAAGTTATATGAAAGACCAGGTGACTACTCAACATGCCCCCACCAACGTACTGTTTTCAGTCTAAATGGCTTAGGACATTATACCTATGAGCCTACTTTAAATTAGTTGTGGAAAGTAAAAAAATTTTTACCTGTACTCTAGCTAAAAACCAGGCTCCACTGAGATTTGAACTCAGATCACTGGATTCAGAGTCCAGAGTGCTAACCATTACACCATTGAACCTTTAAAATCCTGCATTGGTTTGCTAGGCAGTTTCTTTCATAATATCCACAAGTATGATATTGATGGTACACAACAATCACAAGGAAGATAAAAAAAGCAACAATTACAGATCAACTTAAGTCATTTGTTTAGCTAAGCATTCAGAGGAAGTGGGAAAAGGCAAGTCAAGAAAAGGTTTTAAAGGACTTGCCACAAACAATGAATTCAGCAGTACTGTGTACAAACACATGGTAACTTTACATGTGTTGACAAGAAACTTGCTCAGAAGAGGATGTACTCGCAATTGCGTACATTCATGTCCCCTTGTTTACAAAGAATTGCTAAGTTCATGATTCCCAATACCATAACTCAGATGATAGTAAGCAAAGAAACCACTTGTTGTCAGAAGTGGGATTCGAACCCACGCCTCCAGTGGAGACTGCGACCTGAACGCAGCGCCTTGGACCGCTCGGCCATCCTGACTGATCCAAGAGCTAATCTGTAGGACCCGTCTCAAAAATTATAATATAGTGAATGAACTATGTAATGATATGGTAGGTTCTCAGTCATCCATGTCATAGTTAACAAGGGAAGGGTTCTCAGTTGTCAGTCCAAATATATGGGTTTTCATGGGGACATGGAAGAAAGTCGCCAGGGTGACAATGTGCTTGACAATGACAATGCATGGTGCAGGATGTGACGGCATCTTATTGACTTTGTACCCCAATGTGCAATACAGGCTAAATCATATGGTGGGAACAAGATCCACCAATCTTTTGGTCCACAATGTCAACCTGGGTCCTGAAATGTCCTTGCCAGATGGGAAATAGACTGACAATTGGGTCAACATTTTGCAATTATCTTCAATATGCCCAACTGAGTCCAAAAATGTATCTGCCAGATGGGAAATACACTGATAACTGTCTTATTGGTCTAAACGTGGCAAATATTGCCGTACAATGCCCACATTGAGTCCAGATGTGTCTGTTTTGTTTCCAGATCCATGCTATTACCCCAAAAGTGCACACCAAGGCAGAAGGCAAAAAATTTTTTCTCTGAAAGGTCCTCTGAGTTGAAATTTTTTCACAGTGCCCACTTCCTAACCCCTATCTCACAATTGAAAGCTGTGGGGAAAGGGGGGTTCCAAAGCTAATAGACCAATCAACAAGCAATTCTGATGCACTATACTGGCCCATTCAGGATGAGCACTGTATACTCTGACTGCAGCAGCACAAGCTCAAATCTCAGTGAAACCTGCTTTGTATGGTAATTACGAGACTGAATGCAAAGTGTGTAACCACCATTTAACTCAAAACCTATCGCTTCTGGTCAATACTGTCAAATTTGGAGCTCCTTCAAGTTATATGAAAGACCAGGTGACTGCTCAACATGCCCCCACCAACGTACTGTTTTCAGTCTAAATGGCTTAGGACATTATACCTATGAGCCTACTTTAAATTAGTTGTGGAAAGTTAAATTTTTTTTTTTTTACCTGTACTCTAGCTAAAAACCAGGCTCCACCCATGTACTCCGAGATTTGAACTCAGATCACTGGATTCAGAGTCCAGAGTGCTAAACATTACACCATGGAACCTTGAAAATCCTGCATTGGTTTGCTAGGCAGTTTCTTTCATAATATCCACAAGTATGATATTGATGGTACACAACAATCACAAGGAAGATAAAAAGCAACAATTACAGACCAACTTAAGTCATTTGGTTAGCTAAGCATTCAGAGGAAGTGGGAAAAGGCAAGTCAAGAAAAGGTTTTAAAGGACTTGCCACAAACAATGAATTCAGCAGTAGATACATCTACTGTGTACAAACACATGGTAACTTTACATGTGTTGACAAGACACTTGCTCAGAAGAGGATGTACTCGCAATTGCGTACATTCATGTTCCCTTGTTTACAAAGAATTGCTAAGTTCATTATTCCCAATACCATGTCTCAGATGATAGTAAGCAAAGAAACCACTTGTTGTCAGAAGTGGGATTCGAACCCACGCCTCCAGTGGAGACTGCGACCTGAACGCAGCGCCTTGGACCGCTCGGCCATCCTGACTGATCCAAGAGCTAATCTGTAGGACCCTTCTCAAAAATTATAATATAGTGAATGAACTATGTAATGATATGGTAGGTTCTCAGTCATCCATGTCATAGTTAACAAGGGAAGGGTTCTCAGTTGTCAGTCCAAATATATGGGTTTTCATGGGGACATGGAAGAAAGTCGCCAGGGTGACAATGTGCTTGACAATGACAATGCATGGTGCAGGATGTGACGGCATCTTATTGACTTTGTACCCCAATGTGCAATACAGGCTAAATCATATGGTGGGAACAAGATCCACCAATCTTTTGGTCCACAATGTCAACCTGGGTCCTGAAATGTCCTTGCCAGATGGGAAATAGACTGACAATTGGGTCAACATTTTGCAATTATCTTCAATATGCCCAACTGAGTCCAAAAATGTATCTGCCAGATGGGAAATACACTGATAACTGTCTTATTGGTCTAAACGTGGCAAATATTGCCGCATAATGCCCACATTGAGTCCAGATGTGTCTGTTTTGTTTCCAGATCCATGCTATTACCCCCAAAGTGCACACCAAGGCAGAAGGCAACTGGACTTGGTGAAAGGTCCTCTGAAGAAATTTTTTCTCATCCAAGAGACTTCTTTAGTTGGTTTTTACACAGAAAGAAAGTTAATTTTTTTTTACACTGGACACAGTGCCCTTCCTAACCCCTATCTCACAATTGAAAGCTGTGGGGAAAGGGGGTTCCAAAGCTAATAGACCAATCAAAAGCAATTCTGATGCACTATACTGGTCCATTCAGGATGAGCACTGTATACTCTGACTGCAGCAGCACAAGCTCAAATCTCAGTGAAACCTGCTTTGTATGGTAATTACGAGACTGAATGCAAAGTGTGTAACCACCATTTAACTCAAAACCTATCGACCAAGGTCAATACTGTCAAATTTGGAGCTCCTTCAAGTTATATGAAAGACCAGGTGACTACTCAACATGCCCCCACCAACGTACTGTTTTCAGTCTAAATGGCTTAGGACATTATACCTATGAGCCTACTTTAAATTAGTTGTGGAAAGTTAATTTTTTTTACCTGTACTCTAACAGCACAAGCTAAAAACCAGGCTCCACTGAGATTTGAACTCAGATCACTGGATTCAGAGTCCAGAGTGCTAACCATTACACCATGGAACCTTTAAAATCCTGCATTGGTTTGCTAGGCAGTTTCTTTCATAATATCCACAAGTATGATATTGATGGTACACAACAATCACAAGGAAGATAAAAAGCAACAATTACAGATCAACTTAAGTCATTTGTTTAGCTAAGCATTCAGAGGGAAGTGGGAAAAGGCAAGTCAAGAAAAGGTTTTAAAGGACTTGCCACAAACAATGAATTCAGCAGTACTGTGTACAAACACATGGTAACTTTACATGTGTTGACAAGAAACTTGCTCAGAAGAGGATGTACTCGCAATTGCGTACATTCATGTCCCCTTGTTTACAAAGAAGGGCAAAGTTGATTCCCATCTCAGATGATAGTAAGCAAAGAAACCACTTTTTGTCAGAGCTGGAATTCGAACCCACACGTCTCCAGTGGAGACTGCGACCTGAATCCAGCGCCTTGGACCGCTCGGCCATCCTGACTGATCCAAGGGCTAATCTGTAGGACCCGTCTCAAAAATTATAATATAGTGAATGAACTATGTAATGATATGGTAGGTTCTCAGTCATCCATGTCATAGTTAACAAGGCAAGGGTTCTCAGTTGTCAGTCCAAATATATGGGTTTTCATGGGGACATGGAAGAAAGTCGCCAGGGTGACAATGTGCTTGACAATGACAATGCATGGTGCAGGATGTGACGGCATCTTATTGACTTTGTACCCCAATGTGCAATACAGGCTAAATCATATGGTGGGAACAAGATCCACCAATCTTTTGGTCCACAATGTCAACCTGGGTCCTGAAATGTCCTTGCCAGATGGGAAATAGACTGACAATTGGGTCAACATTTTGCAATTATCTTCAATATGCCCAACTGAGTCCAAAATGTATCTGCCAGATGGGAAATACACTGATAACTGTCTTATTGGTCTGAACGTGGCAAATATTGCCGTACAATGCCCACATTGAGTCCAGATGTGTCTGTTTTGTTTCCCAACCATGCTATTACCCCAAAAGTGCACACAAGGCAGAAGGCAACTGGACTTGGTGAAAGGTCCTCTGAAGAAATTTTTCTCGCCCACTTCCTAACCCCCTATCTCACAATTGAAAGCTGTGGGAAAGTGGGTTCCAAAGCTAATAGACCAATCAACAAGCAATTCTGATGCACTATACTGGCCCATTCAGGATGAGCACTGTATACTCTGACTGCAGCAGCACAAGCTCAAATCTCAGTGAAACCTGCTTTGTATGGTAATTACGAGACTGAATGCAAAGTGTGTAACCACCATTTAACTCAAAACCTATCGCTTGTGGTCAATACTGTCAAATTTGGAGCTCCTTCAAGTTATATGAAAGACCAGGTGACTACTCAACATGCCCCCACCAACGTACTGTTTTCAGTCTAAATGGCTTAGGACATTATACCTATGAGCCTACTTTAAATTAGTTGTGGAAAGTTAATTTTTTTTTTACCTGTACTCTCGCTAAAAACCAGGCTCCACCGAGATTTGAACTCAGATCACTGGATTCAGAGTCCAGAGTGCTAACCATTACACCATGGAACCTTTAAAAATCCTGCATTGGTTTGTTAGGCAGTTTCTTTCATAATATCCACAAGTATGATATTGATGGTACACAACAATCACAAGGAAGATAAAAAAGCAACAATTACAGATCAACTTAAGTCATTTGTTTAGCTAAGCATTCAGAGGAAGTGGGGAAAAGGCAAGTCAAGAAAAGGTTTTAAAGGACTTGCCACAAACAATGAATTCAGCAGTAGATTGCTACTGTACAAACACATGGTAACTTTACATGTGTTGACAAGAAACTTGCTCAGAAGAGGATGTACTCGCAATTGCGTACATTCATGTCCCCTTGTTTACAAAGAATTGCTAAGTTCATGATTCCCAATACCATAACACAGATGATAGTAAGCAAAGAAACCACTTATTGTCAGAAGTGGGATTCGAACCCACGCCTCCAGTGGAGACTGCGACCTGAACGCAGCGCCTTGGACCGCTCGGCCATCCTGACTGTTCCAAGAGCTAATCTGTAGGACCCGTCTCAAAAATTATAATATAGTGAATGAACTATGTAATGATATGGTAGGTCCTCAGTCATCCATGTCATAGTTAACAAGGGAAGGGTTCTCAGTTGTCAGTCCAAATATATGGGTTTTCATGGGGACATGGAAGAAAGTCGCCAGGGTGACAATGTGCTTGACAATGACAATGCATGGTGCAGGATGTGACGGCATCTTATTGACTTTGTACCCCAATGTGCAATACAGGCTAAATCATATGGTGGGAACAAGATCCACCAATCTTTTGGTCCACAATGTCAACCAGGGTCCTGAAATGTCCTTGCCAGATGGGAAATAGACTGACAATTGGGTCAACATTTTGCAATTATCTTCAATATGCCCAACTGAGTCCAAAAATGTATCTGCCAGATGGGAAATACACTGATAACTGTCTTATTGGTCTAAACGTGGCAAATATTGCCGTACAATGCCCACATTGAGTCCAGATGTGTCTGTTTTGTTTCCAGATACATACTATTACCCCAAAAGTGCACACCAAGGCAGAAGGCAACTGGACTTGGTGAAAGGTCCTCTGAAGAAATTTTTTCTCTCGCCCACTTCCTAACCCCTATCTCACAATTGAAAGCTGTGGGGAAAGGGGGTTCCAAAGCTAATAGACCAATCAAAAAGCAATTCTGATGCACTATACTGGCCCATTCAGGATGAGCACTGTATACTCTGACTGCAGCAGCACAAGCTCAAATCTCAGTGAAACCTGCTTTGTATGGTAATTACGAGACTGAATGCAAAGTGTAACCACCATTTAACTCAAAACCTATCGCTTGTGGTCAATACTGTCAAATTTGGAGCTCCTTCAAGTTATATGAAAGACCAGGTGACTACTCAACATGCCCCCACCAACGTACTGTTTTCAGTCTAAATGGCTTAGGACATTATACCCATGAGCCTACTTTAAATTAGTTGTGGAAAGTTAATTTTTTTTTACCTGTACTCTCGCTAAAAACCAGGCTCCACCGAGATTTGAACTCAGATCACTGGATTCAGAGTCCAGAGTGCTAACCATTACACCATGGAACCTTTAAAAATCCTGCATTGGTTTGCTAGGCAGTTTCTTTCATAATATCCACAAGTATGATATTGATGGTACACAACAATCACAAGGAAGATAAAAAAGCAACAATTACAGATCAACTTAAGTCATTTGTTTAGCTAAGCATTCAGAGGAAGTGGGAAAAGGCAAGTCAAGAAAAGGTTTTAAAGGACTTGCCACAAACAATGAATTCAGCAGTACTGTGTACAAACACATGGTAACTTTACATGTATTGACAAGAAACTTGCTCAGAAGAGGATGTACTCGCAATTGCGTACATTCATGTCCCCTTGTTTACAAAAAATTGCTAAGTTCATGATTCCCAATACCATAACTCAGATGATAGTAAGCAAAGAAACCACTTGTTGTCAGAAGTGGGATTCGAACCCACGCCTCCAGTGGAGACTGCGATCTGAACGCAGCGCCTTGGACCGCTCGGCCATCCTGACTGATCCAAGAGCTAATCTGTAGGACCCGTCTCAAAAATTATAATATAGTGAATGAACTATGTAATGATATGGTAGGTTCTCAGTCATCCATGTCATAGTTAACAAGGGAAGGGTTCTCAGTTGTCAGTCCAAATATATGGGTTTTCATGGGGACATGGAAGAAAGTCCCCAGGGTGACAATGTGCTTGACAATGACAATGCATGGTGCAGGATGTGACGGCATCTTATTGACTTTGTACCCCAATGTGCAATACAGGCTAATTCATATGGTGGGAACAAGATCCACCAATCTTTTGGTCCACAATGTCAACCTGGGTCCTGAAATGTCCTTGCCAGATGGGAAATAGACTGACAATTGGGTCAACATTTTGCAATTATCTTCAATATGCCCAACTGAGTCCAAAAATGTATCTGCCAGATGGGAAATACACTGATAACTGTCTTATTGGTCTAAACGTGGCAAAAATATTGCCGCATAATGCCCACATTGAGTCCAGATGTGTCTGTTTTGTTTCCAGATACATACTATTACCCCAAAAGTGCACACCAAGGCAGAAGGCAACTGGACTTGGTGAAAGGTCCTCTGAAGAAATTTTTTCTCTCGCCCACTTCCTAACCCCTATCTCACAATTGAAAGCTGTGGGGAAAGGGGGGTTCCAAAGCTAATAGACCAATCAAAAAGCAATTCTGATGCACTATACTGGCCCATTCAGGATGAGCACTGTATACTCTGACTGCAGCAGCACAAGCTCAAATCTCAGTGAAACCTGCTTTGTATGGTAATTACGAGACTGAATGCAAAGTGTGTAACCACCATTTAACTCAAAACCTATCGCTTGTGGTCAATACTGTCAAATTTGGAGCTCCTTCAAGTTATATGAAAGACCAGGTGACTACTCAACATGCACCCACCAACGTACTGTTTTCAGTCTAAATGGCTTAGGACATTATACCTATGAGCCTACTTTAAATTAGTTGTGGAAAGTTAATTTTTTTTTACCTGTACTCTCGCTAAAAACCAGGCTCCACCGAGATTTGAACTCAGATCACTGGATTCAGAGTCCAGAGTGCTAACCATTACACCATGGAACCTTTAAAAATCCTGCATTGGTTTGCTAGGCAGTTTCTTTCATAATATCCACAAGTATGATATTGATGGTACACAACAATCACAAGGAAGATAAAAAAGCAACAATTACAGATCAACTTAAGTCATTTGTTTAGCTAAGCATTCAGAGGAAGTGGGAAAAGGCAAGTCAAGAAAAGGTTTTAAAGGACTTGCCACAAACAATGAATTCAGCAGTAGATACGTCTACTGTGTACAAACACATGGTAACTTTACATGTGTTGACAAGAAACTTGCTCAGAAGAGGATGTACTCGCAATTGCGTACATTCATGTCCCCTTGTTTACAAAGAAGGGCAAAGTTGATCATCTCAGATGATAGTAAGCAAAGAAACCACTTTTTGTCAGAGCTGGAATTCGAACCCACGCGTCCAGTGGAGACTGCGACCTGAATCCAGCGCCTTGGACCGCTCGGCCATCCTGACTGATCCAAGGGCTAATCTGTAGGACCCGTCTCAAAAATTATAATATAGTGAATGAACTATGTAATGATATGGTAGGTTCTCAGTCATCCATGTCATAGTTAACAAGGCAAGGGTTCTCAGTTGTCAGTCCAAATATATGGGTTTTCATGGGGACATGGAAGAAAGTCGCCAGGGTGACAATGTGCTTTACAATGACAATGCATGGTGCAGGATGTGACGGCATCTTATTGACTTTGTACCCCAATGTGCAATACAGGCTAAATCATATGGTGGGAACAAGATCCACCAATCTTTTGGTCCACAATGTCAACCTGGGTCCTGAAATGTCCTTGCCAGATGGGAAATAGACTGACAATTGGGTCAACATTTTGCAATTATCTTCAATATGCCCAACTGAGTCCAAAAATGTATCTGCCAGATGGGAAATACACTGATAACTGTCTTATTGGTCTGAACGTGGCAAATATTGTCGTACAATGCCCACATTGAGTCCAGATGTGTCTGTTTTGTTTCCCAATCCATGCTATTACCCCAAAAGTGCACACCAAGGCAGAAGGCAACTGGACTTGGTGAAAGGTCCTCTGAAGAAATTTTTTCTCTCGCCCACTTCCTAACCCCTATCTCACAATTGAAAGCTGTGGGGAAAGTGGGGTTCCAAAGCTAATAGACCAATCAACAAGCAATTCTGATGCACTATACTGGCCCATTCAGGATGAGCACTGTATACTCTGACTGCAGCAGCACAAGCTCAAATCTCAGTGAAACCTGCTTTGTATGGTAATTACGAGACTGAATGCAAAGTGTGTAACCACCATTTAACTCAAAACCTATCGCTTGTGGTCAATACTGTCAAATTTGGAGCTCCTTCAAGTTATATGAAAGACCAGGTGACTACTCAACATGCCCCCACCAACGTACTGTTTTCAGTCTAAATGGCTTAGGACATTATACCTATGAGCCTACTTTAAATTAGTTGTGGAAAGTTAATTTTTTTTTACCTGTACTCTCGCTAAAAACCAGGCTCCACCGAGATTTGAACTCAGATCACTGGATTCAGAGTCCAGAGTGCTAACCATTACACCATGGAACCTTTAAAAATCCTGCATTGGTTTGCTAGGCAGTTTCTTTCATAATATCCACAAGTATGATATTGATGGTACACAACAATCACAAGGAAGATAAAAAAGCAACAATTACAGATCAACTTAAGTCATTTGTTTAGCTAAGCATTCAGAGGAAGTGGGAAAAGGCAAGTCAAGAAAAGGTTTTAAAGGACTTGCCACAAACAATGAATTCAGCAGTACTGTGTACAAACACATGGTAACTTTACATGTGTTGACAAGAAACTTGCGCTCAGAAGAGGATGTACTGCAATTGCGCATATTCATGTCCCTTGTTTACAAAGAATTGCTAAGTTCATGATTCCCAATACTATAACTCAGATGATAGTAAGCAAAGAAACCACTTGTTGTCAGAAGTGGGATTCGAACCCACGCCTCCAGTGGAGACTGCGACTTGAACGCAGCGCCTTGACCCGCTGGCCATCCTGACTGTTCCAAGAGCTAATCTGTAGGACCCGCCTCAAAAATTATAATATAGTGAATGAACTATGTAATGATATGGTAGGTCCTCAGTCATCCATGTCATAGTTAACAAGGGAAGGGTTCTCAGTTGTCAGTCCAAATATATGGGTTTTCATGGGGACATGGAAGAAAGTCGCCAGGTTGACAATGTGCTTGACAATGACAATGCATGGTGCAGGATGTGACGGCATCTTATTGACTTTGTACCCCAATGTGCAATACAGGCTAAATCATATGGTGGGAACAAGATCCACCAATCTTTTGGTCCACAATGTCAACCAGGGTCCTGAAATGTCCTTGCCAGATGGGAAATAGACTGACAATTGGGTCAACATTTTGCAATTATCTTCAATATGCCCAACTGAGTCCAAAAATGTATCTGCCAGATGGGAAATACACTGATAACTGTCTTATTGGTCTAAACGTGGCAAAATATTGCCGTTGTAATGCCCACATTGAGTCCAGATGTGTCTGTTTTGTTTCCAGATACATACTATTACCCCAAAGTGCACACCAAGGCAGAAGGCAACTGGACTTGGTGAAAGGTCCTCTGAAGAAATTTTTTCTCTCGCCCACTTCCTAACCCCTATCTCACAATTGAAAGCTGTGGGGAAAGGGGGGTTCCAAAGCTAATAGACCAATCAAAAGCAATTCTGATGCACTATACTGGCCCATTCAGATGAGCACTGTATACTCTGACTGCAGCAGCACAAGCTCAAATCTCAGTGAAACCTGCTTTGTATGGTAATTACGAGACTGAATGCAAAGTGTGTAACCACCATTTAACTCAAAACCTATCGCTTGTGGTCAATACTGTCAAATTTGGAGCTCCTTCAAGTTATATGAAAGACCAGGTGACTACTCAACATGCCCCCACCAACGTACTGTTTTCAGTCTAAATGGCTTAGGACATTATACCTATGAGCCTACTTTAAATTAGTTGTGGAAAGTTAATTTTTTTTTACCTGTACTCTAGCTAAAAACCAGGCTCCACCGAGATTTGAACTCAGATCACTGGATTCAGAGTCCAGAGTGCTAACCATTACACCATGGAACCTTTAAAAATCCTGCATTGGTTTGCTAGGCAGTTTCTTTCATAATATCCACAAGTATGATATTGATGGTACACAACAATCACAAGGAATATAAAAAGCAACAATTACAGATCAACTTAAGTCATTTGTTTAGCTAAGCATTCAGAGGAAGTGGGAAAAGGCAAGTCAAGAAAAGGTTTTAAAGGACTTGCCACAAACAATGAATTCAGCAGTAGAT
Organism: Etheostoma perlongum; assembly: GCA_026937815.1. Lineage (NCBI taxonomy): Eukaryota > Metazoa > Chordata > Actinopteri > Perciformes > Percidae > Etheostoma > Etheostoma perlongum. The sequence goes on along the minus strand of JAEKDQ010000776.1, from coordinate 21,272 downwards.
ACGTCTACTGTGTACAAACACATGGTAACTTTACATGTGTTGACAAGAAACTTGCTCAGAAGAGGATGTACTCGCAATTGCGTACATTCATGTCCCCTTGTTTACAAAAAATTGCTAAGTTCATGATTCCCAATACCATAACTCAGATGATAGTAAGCAAAGAAACCACTTGTTGTCAGAAGTGGGATTCGAACCCACGCCTCCAGTGGAGACTGCGACCTGAACGCAGCGCCTTGGACCGCTCGGCCATCCTGACTGATCCAAGAGCTAATCTGTAGGACCCGTCTCAAAAATTATAATATAGTGAATGAACTATGTAATGATATGGTAGGTTCTCAGTCATCCATGTCATAGTTAACAAGGGAAGGGTTCTCAGTTGTCAGTCCAAATATATGGGTTTTCATGGGGACATGGAAGAAAGTCGCCAGGGTGACAATGTGCTTGACAATGACAATGCATGGTGCAGGATGTGACGGCATCTTATTGACTTTGTATCCCAATGTGCAATACAGGCTAAATCATATGGTGGGAACAAGATCCACCAATCTTTTGGTCCACAATGTCAACCTGGGTCCTGAAATGTCCTTGCCAGATGGGAAATAGACTGACAATTGGGTCAACATTTTGCAATTATCTTCAATATGCCCAACTGAGTCCAAAATGTATCTGCCAGATGGGAAATACACTGATAACTGTCTTATTGGTCTAAACGTGGCAAATATTGCCGTACAATGCCCACATTGAGTCCAGATGTGTCTGTTTTGTTTCCAGATACATACTATTACCCCAAAAGTGCACACCAAGGCAGAAGGCAACTGGACTTGGTGAAAGGTCCTCTGAAGAAATTTTTTCTCTCGCCCACTTCCTAACCCCTATCTCACAATTGAAAGCTGTGGGGAAAAGGGGGGTTCCAAAGCTAATAGACCAATCAAAAAGCAATTCTGATGCACTATACTGGCCCATTCAGGATGAGCACTGTATACTCTGACTGCAGCAGCACAAGCTCAAATCTCAGTGAAACCTGCTTTGTATGGTAATTACGAGACTGAATGCAAAGTGTGTAACCACCATTTAACCTCAAAAACCTATCGCTTGTGGTCAATACTGTCAAATTTGGAGCTCCTTCAAGTTATATGAAAGACCAGGTGACTACTCAACATGCCCCCACCAACGTACTGTTTTCAGTCTAAATGGCTTAGGACATTATACCCATGAGCCTACTTTAAATTAGTTGTGGAAAGTTAATTTTTTTTTACCTGTACTCTCGCTAAAAACCAGGCTCCACCGAGATTTGAACTCAGATCACTGGATTCAGAGTCCAGAGTGCTAACCATTACACCATGGAACCTTTAAAAATCCTGCATTGGTTTGCTAGGCAGTTTCTTTCATAATATCCACAAGTATGATATTGATGGTACACAACAATCACAAGGAAGATAAAAAAGCAACAATTACAGATCAACTTAAGTCATTTGTTTAGCTAAGCATTCAGAGGAAGTGGGGAAAAGGCAAGTCAAGAAAAGGTTTTAAAGGACTTGCCACAAACAATGAATTCAGCAGTACTGTGTACAAACACATGGTAACTTTACATGTATTGACAAGAAACTTGCTCAGAAGAGGATGTACTCGCAATTGCGTACATTCATGTCCCCTTGTTTACAAAAAATTGCTAAGTTCATGATTCCCAATACCATAACTCAGATGATAGTAAGCAAAGAAACCACTTGTTGTCAGAAGTGGGATTCGAACCCACGCCTCCAGTGGAGACTGCGATCTGAACGCAGCGCCTTGGACCGCTCGGCCATCCTGACTGATCCAAGAGCTAATCTGTAGGACCCGGACTCAAAAAATTATAATATAGTGAATGAACTATGTAATGATATGGTAGGTTCTCAGTCATCCATGTCATAGTTAACAAGGGAAGGGTTCTCAGTTGTCAGTCCAAATATATGGGTTTTCATGGGGACATGAAAGAAAGTCGCCAGGGTGACAATGTGCTTGACAATGACAATGCATGGTGCAGGATGTGACGGGTATCTTATTGACTTTGTACCCCAATGTGCAATACAGGCTAATTCATATGGTGGGAACAAGATCCACCAATCTTTTGGTCCACAATGTCAACCTGGGTCCTGAAATGTCCTTGCCAGATGGGAAATAGACTGACAATTGGGTCAACATTTTGCAATTATCTTCAATATGCCCAACTGAGTCCAAAAAATGTATCTGCCAGATGGGAAATACACTGATAACTGTCTTATTGGTCTAAACGTGGCAAATATTGCCGTACAATGCCCACATTGAGTCCAGATGTGTCTGTTTTGTTTCCAGATACATACTATTACCCCAAAAGTGCACACCAAGGCAGAAGGCAACTGGACTTGGTGAAAGGTCCTCTGAAGAAATTTTTTCTCTCGCCCACTTCCTAACCCCTATCTCACAATTGAAAGCTGTGGGGAAAGGGGGGGTTCCAAAGCTAATAGACCAATCAAAAAGCAATTCTGATGCACTATACTGGCCCATTCAGGATGAGCACTGTATACTCTGACTGCAGCAGCACAAGCTCAAATCTCAGTGAAACCTGCTTTGTATGGTAATTACGAGACTGAATGCAAAGTGTGTAACCACCATTTAACTCAAAACCTATCGCTTGTGGTCAATACTGTCAAATTTGGAGCTCCTTCAAGTTATATGAAAGACCAGGTGACTACTCAACATGCCCCCACCAACGTACTGTTTTCAGTCTAAATGGCTTAGGACATTATACCTATGAGCCTACTTTAAATTAGTTGTGGAAAGTTAATTTTTTTTTACCTGTACTCAGAGTCCAGAGTGCTAAATTACACCATGCTAAAAACCAGGCTCCACCGAGATTTGAACTCAGATCACTGGATTCAGAGTCCAGAGTGCTAACCATTACACCATGGAACCTTTAAAAATCCTGCATTGGTTTGCTAGGCAGTTTTCTTTCATAATATCCACAAGTATGATATTGATGGTACACAACAATCACAAGGAAGATAAAAAGCAACAATTACAGACCAACTTAAGTCATTTGTTTAGCTAAGCATTCAGAGGAAGTGGGAAAAGGCAAGTCAAGAAAAGGTTTTAAAGGACTTGCCACAAACAATGAATTCAGCACATTGAGTCCAGATAGATATACGTCTACTGTGTATAAAACACACATGGTAACTTTACATGTGTTGACAAGAAACTTGCTCAGAAGAGGATGTACTCGCAATTGCGTACATTCATGTCCCCTTGTTTACAAAGAATTGCTAAGTTCATGATTCCCAATACCATAACTCAGATGATAGTAAGCAAAGAAACCACTTGTTGTCAGAAGTGGGATTCGAACCCACGCCTCCAGTGGAGACTGCAACCTGAACAGCACCTTGGACCACTCGGCCATCCTGACTGATCCAAGAGCTAATCTGTAGGACCCTTCTCAAAAATTATAATATAGTGAATGAACTATGTAATGATATGGTAGGTTCTCAGTCATCCATGTCATAGTTAACAAGGGAAGGGTTCTCAGTTGTCAGTCCAAATATATGGGTTTTCATGGGGACATGGAAGAAAGTCGCCAGGGTGACAATGTGCTTGACAATGACAATGCATGGTGCAGGATGTGACGGCATCTTGAACAAGATCCACCAATTGACTTTGTACCCCAATGTGCAATACAGGCTAAATCATATGGTGGGAACAAGATCCACCAATCTTTTGGTCCACAATGTCAACCTGGGTCCTGAAATGTCCTTGCCAGATGGGAAATAGACTGACAATTGGGTCAACATTTTTGCAATTATCTTCAATATGCCCAACTGAGTCCAAAAAATGTATCTGCCAGATGGGAAATACACTGATAACTGTCTTATTGGTCTAAATGCAGGGCAAATATTGCCGCACAATGCCCACATTGAGTCCAGATGTGTCTGTTTTGTTTCCAGATCCATGCTATTACCCCAAAAAGTGCACAACAAGGCAGAAGGGCAACTGGACTTGGTGAAAGGTCCTCCGAAGAAATTTTTTCTCTCATCCAAAGAATTGACTTCTTTAGTTGGTTTTACACAGAAAGAGTTGGACCAGTATTTCCAAGAGCTAAACCCTATCTCACAATTGAAAGCTGTGGGGAAAGGGGGTTCCAAAGCTAATAGACCAATCAAAAGCAATTCTGATGCACTATACTGGTCCATTCAGGATGAGCACTGTATACTCTGACTGCAGCAGCACAAGCTCAAATTTCAGTGAAACCTGCTTTGTATGGTAATTACGAGACTGAATGCAAAGTGTGTAACCACCATTTAACTCAAAACCTATCGCTTGTGGTCAATACTGTCAAATTTGGAGCTCCTTCAAGTTATATGAAAGACCAGGTGACTACTCAACATGCCCCCACCAACGTACTGTTTTCAGTCTAAATGGCTTAGGACATTATACCTATGAGCCTACTTTAAATTAGTTGTGGAAAGTTAATTTTTTTTACCTGTACTCTAGCTAAAAACCAGGCTCCACCGAGATTTGAACTCAGATCACTGGATTCAGAGTCCAGAGTGCTAACCATTACACCATGGAACCTTTAAAATCCTGCATTGGTTTGCTAGGCAGTTTCTTCATAATATCCACAAGTATGATATTGATGGTACACAACAATCACAAGGAAGATAAAAAAAGCAACAATTACAGATCAACTTAAGTCATTTGTTTAGCTAAGCATTCAGAGGAAGTGGGAAAAGGCAAGTCAAGAAAAGGTTTTAAAGGACTTGCCACAAAACAATGAATTCAGCAGTACTCTACTGTGTATAAACACATGGTAACTTTACATGTGTGACAAGAAACTTGCTCAAGAGGATGTACTGCAATTGCGTACATTCATGTCCCTTGTTTACAAAGAATTGCTAAGTTCATGATTCCCAATACCATAACTCAGATGATAGTAAGCAAAGAAACCACTTGTTGTCAGAAGTGGGATTCGAACCCACGCCTCCAGTGGAGACTGCGACCTGAACGCAGCACCTTGGACCACTCGGCCATCCTGACTGATACAAGAGCTAATCTGTAGGACCCCTCAAAATTATAATATAGTGAATGAACTATGTAATGATATGGTAGGTTCTCAGTCATCCATGTCATAGTTAACAAGGGGAAGGGTTCTCAGTTGTCAGTCCAAATATATGGGTTTTCATGGGGACATGGAAGAAAGTCGCCAGGGTGACAATGTGCTTGACAATGACAATGCATGGTGCAGGATGTGACGGCATCTTATTGACTTTGTACCCCAATGTGCAATACAGGCTAAATCATATGGTGGGAACAAGATCCACCAATCTTTTGGTCCACAATGTCAACCTGGGTCCTGAAATGTCCTTGCCAGATGGGAAATAGACTGACAATTGGGTCAACATTTTGCAATTATCTTCAATATGCCCAACTGAGTCCAAAAAATGTATCTGCCAGATGGGAAATACACTGATAACTGTCTTATTGGTCTAAACGTGGCAAATATTGCCGCACAATGCCCACATTGAGTCCAGATGTGTCTGTTTTGTTTCCTGATCCATAAACTATTACCCCAAAAAGTGCACACCAAGGCAGAAGGCAACTGGACTTGGTGAAAGGTCCTCTGAAGAAATTTTTTCTCTCATCCAAGCCTTTAGATTGGTTTTTACTTCCTAACCCCTATCTCACAATTGAAAGCTGGGGGAAAGGGGGGTTCCAAAGCTAATAGACCAATCAAAAGCAATTCTGATGCACTATACTGGCCCATTCAGGATGAGCACTGTATACTCTGACTGCAGCAGCACAAGCTCAAATTTCAGTGAAACCTGCTTTGTATGGTAATTACGAGACTGAATGCAAAGTGTGTAACCACCATTTAACTCAAACCTATCGCTTGTGGTCAATACTGTCAAATTTGGAGCTCCTTCAAGTTATATGAAAGACCAGGTGACTACTCAACATGCCCCCACCAACGTTGTTTTCAGTCTAAATGGCTTAGGACATTATACCTATGAGCCTACTTTTAAATTAGTTGTGGAAAGTTAATTTTTTTACCTGTACTCTAGCTAAAAACCAGGCTCCACCGAGATTTGAACTCAGATCACTGGATTCAGAGTCCAGAGTGCTAACCATTACACCATGGAACCTTTTAAAAATCCTGCATTGGTTTGCTAGGCAGTTTCTTTCATAATATCCACAAGTATGATATTGATGGTACACAACAATCACAAGGAAGATAAAAAAGCAACAATTACAGATCAACTTAAGTCATTTGTTTAGCTAAGCATTCAGAGGAAGTGGGAAAAGGCAAGTCAAGAAAAGGTTTTAAAGGACTTGCCACAAACAATGAATTCAGCAGTACTGTGTACAAACACATGGTAACTTTACATGTGTTGACAAGAAACTTGCTCAGAAGAGGATGTACTCGCAATTGCGTACATTCATGTCCCCTTGTTTACAAAGAATTGCTAAGTTCATTATTCCCAATACCATAACTCAGATGATAGTAAGCAAAGAAACCACTTGTTGTCAGAAGTGGAATTCGAACCCACGCCTCCAGTGGAGACTGCGACCTGAACGCAGCGCCTGGACCGCTCGGCCATCCTGACTGATCCAAGAGCTAATCTGTAGGACCCGCCTCAAAAAATTATAATATAGTGAATGAACTATGTAATGATATGGTAGGTTCTCAGTCATCCATGTCATAGTTAACAAGGGAAGGGTTCTCAGTTGTCAGTCCAAATATATGGGTTTTCATGGGGACATGGAAGAAAGTCGCCAGGGTGACAATGTGCTTGACAATGACAATGCATGGTGCAGGATGTGACGGCATCTTATTGACTTTGTACCCAATGTGCAATACAGGCTAAATCATATGGTGGGAACAAGATCCACCAATCTTTTGGTCCACAATGTCAACCTGGGTCCTGAAATGTCCTTGCCAGATGGGAAATAGACTGACAATTGGGTCAACATTTTGCAATTATCTTCAATATGCCCAACTGAGTCCAAAAATGTATCTGCCAGATGGGAAATACACTGATAACTGTCTTATTGGTCTAAACGTGGCAAATATTGCCGTACAATGCCCACATTGAGTCCAGATGTGTCTGTTTTGTTTCCAGATACATACTATTACCCCAAAAGTGCACACCAAGGCAGAAGGCAACTGGACTTGGTGAAAGGTCCTCTGAAGAAATTTTTTCTCTCGCCCACTTCCTAACCCCTATCTCACAATTGAAAGCTGTGGGGAAAGGGGGGTTCCAAAGCTAATAGACCAATCAAAAAGCAATTCTGATGCACTATACTGGCCCATTCAGGATGAGCACTGTATACTCTGACTGCAGCAGCACAAGCTCAAATCTCAGTGAAACCTGCTTTGTATGGTAATTACGAGACTGAATGCAAAGTGTGTAACCACCATTTAACTCAAAACCTATCGCTTGTGGTCAATACTGTCAAATTTGGAGCTCCTTCAAGTTATATGAAAGACCAGGTGACTACTCAACATGCCCCCACCAACGTACTGTTTTCAGTCTAAATGGCTTAGGACATTATACCTATGAGCCTACTTTAAATTAGTTGTGGAAAGTTAATTTTTTTTACCTGTACTCTCGCTAAAAACCAGGCTCCACCGAGATTTGAACTCAGATCACTGGATTCAGAGTCCAGAGTGCTAACCATTACACCATGGAACCTTTAAAAATCCTGCATTGGTTTGCTAGGCAGTTTCTTTCATAATATCCACAAGTATGATATTGATGGTACACAACAATCACAAGGAAGATAAAAAAGCAACAATTACAGATCAACTTAAGTCATTTGTTTAGCTAAGCATTCAGAGGAAGTGGGAAAAGGCAAGTCAAGAAAAGGTTTTAAAGGACTTGCCACAAACAATGAATTCAGCAGTACTGTGTACAAACACATGGTAACTTTACATGTGTTGACAAGAAACTTGCTCAGAAGAGATGTACTCGCAATTGCGTACATTCATGTCCCCTTGTTTACAAAGAATTGCTAAGTTCATGATTCCCAATACCATAACTCAGATGATAGTAAGCAAAGAAACCACTTGTTGTCAGAAGTGGGATTCGAACCCACGCCTCCAGTGGAGACTGCGACCTGAACGCAGCGCCTTGGACCGCTCGGCCATCCTGACTGATCCAAGAGCTAATCTGTAGGACCCGTCTCAAAAATTATAATATAGTGAATGAACTATGTAATGATATGGTAGGTTCTCAGTCATCCATGTCATAGTTAACAAGGGAAGGGTTCTCAGTTGTCAGTCCAAATATATGGGTTTTCATGGGGACATGGAAGAAAGTCGCCAGGGTGACAATGTGCTTGACAATGACAATGCATGGTGCAGGATGACGGCATCTTATTGACTTTTGTACCCCAATGTGCAATACAGGCTAAATCATATGGTGGGAACAAGATCCACCAATCTTTTGGTCCACAATGTCAACCTGGGTCCTGAAATGTCCTTGCCAGATGGGAAATAGACTGACAATTGGGTCAACATTTTGCAATTATCTTCAATATGCCCAACTGAGTCCAAAAATGTATCTGCCAGATGGGAAATACACTGATAACTGTCTTATTGGTCTAAACGTGGCAAATATTGCCGTACAATGCCCACATTGAGTCCAGATGTGTCTGTTTTGTTTCCAGATACATACTATTACCCCAAAAAGTGCACAACAAGGCAGAAGGCAACTGGACTTGGTGAAAGGTCCTCTGAAGAAATTTTTTCTCTCAAAGAGGACTTCCTAACCCCTATCTCACAATTGAAAGCTGTGGGGAAAGGGGGTTCCAAAGCTAATAGACCAATCAAAAAGCAATTCTGATGCACTATACTGGCCCATTCAGGATGAGCACTGTATACTCTGACTGCAGCAGCACAAGCTCAAATCTCAGTGAAACCTGCTTTGTATGGTAATTACGACTGAATGCAAAGTGTAACCACCATTTAACTCAAAACCTATTGCTTGTGGTCAATACTGTCAAATTTGGAGCTCCTTCAAGTTATATGAAAGACCAGGTGACTACTCAACATGCCCCCACCAACGTACTGTTTTCAGTCTAAAATGGCTTAGACATTATACCTATGAGCCTACTTTAAATTAGTTGTGGAAAGTTAATTTTTTTTTACCTGTACTCTCGCTAAAAAACCAGGCTCCACCGAGATTTGAACTCAGATCACTGGATTCAGAGTCCAGAGTGCTAACCATTACACCATGGAACCTTTAAAAATCCTGCATTGGTTTGCTAGGCAGTTTCTTTCATAATATCCACAAGTATGATATTGATGGTACACAACAATCACAAGGAAGATAAAAAAGCAATAATTACAGATCAACTTAAGTCATTTGTTTAGCTAAGCATTCAGAGGAAGTGGGAAAAGGCAAGTCAAGAAAAGGTTTTAAAGGACTTGCCACAAACAATGAATTCAGCAGTAGATGTTCTTTCAGCATGTACAAACACATGGTAACTTTACATGTTTGACAAGAAACTTGCTCAGAAGAGGATGTACTGCACTTGCGTTAATTCATGTCCCCTTGTTTACAAAGAACGGCAAAGTTTATTATTCCCAATACCATGTCTCAGATGATAGTAAGCAAAGAAACCACTTTTTGTCAGAGCTGGAATTCGAACCCACGCGTCCAGTGGAGACTGCGACCTGAATCCAGCTTGACCGCCGGCCATCCTGACTGATCCAAGGGCTAATCTGTAGGACCCGTTTCAAAATTATAATATAGTTAATGAACTATGTAATGATATGGTAGGTTCTCAGTCATCCATGTCATAGTTAACAAGGCAAGGGTTCTCAGTTGTCAGTCCAAATATATGGGTTTTCATGGGGACATGGAAGAAAGTCGCCAGGGTGACAATGTGTTTACAATGACAATGCATGGTGCAGGATGACGGCATCTTATTGACTTTGTACCCCAATGTGCAATACAGGCTAAATCATATGGTGGGAACAAGATCCACCAATTTTGGTCCACAATGTCAACCTGGGTCCTGAAATGTCCTTGCCAGATGGGAAATAGACTGACAATTGGGTCAACATTTTGCAATTATCTTCAATATGCCCAACTGAGTCCAAAAATGTATCTGCCAGATGGGAAATACACTGATAACTGTCTTATTGGTCTGAACGTGGCAAATATTGCATAATGCCCACATTGAGTCCAGATGTGTCTGTTTTGTTTCCCAAGCTCAATCCATGCTATTACCCCAAAAGTGCACACCAAGGCAGAAGGCAATACTGACTTTGGTGAAAGGTCCTCTGAAGAAATTTTTTGTTGTTTAATTTTTTTTACACTTCCTAACCCCTATCTCACAATTGAAAGCTGTGGGGGCAAAGGGGGTTCCAAAGCTAACAGACCAATCAACAAGTTCCACTATACTGGCCCATTCAGGATGAGCACTGTATACTCTGACTTGGAGCAGCACAAGCTCAAATCTCAGTGAAAACCCGTATGGTAATTACCAGACTGAATGCAAAGTGTGTAACCACCATTTAACTCAAAACCTATCGCTTGGGTGTCAATACTGTCAAATTTGGAGCTCCTTCCCAGATATGAAAGACCAGGTGACTGCTTTTGAACATGCCCCCACCAATGTACTGTTTTCAGTCTAAATAGCTTAGGAAATTATACCTATGAGCCTAAAGCTTTAAATTAGTTGTGAAAAGTTAATTTTTTTTTAATTTTAACTACCTGTACTTTTTCTAAAAACCAGGTTCCACCCTAAGATTTGAACTCAGATCACTGATTAAAAGTAGAGTCCAGAGTTTGAATAACCATTACACCATTGAACCTTAAAAAATCCTGCATTGGTTTGCTAGGGCAGTTTCTTTTCATAATATCCACAAGTATGATATTGATGGTACACAACAATCACAAGGAAGATAAAAAGCAACAATTACAGATCAACTTAAGTCATTTGTTTAGCTAAGCATTCAGAGGAAAAGGCAAGGAAAAAGGCAAGTCAAGAAAAAGGTTTTAAAGGACTTGCCACAATGTGTGAATTCAGCAGTACTGTGTACAAACACATGGTAACTTTACATGTGTTGACAAGAAACTTGCTCAGAAGAGGATGTACAGTCATCCATGCACTGACTGTACATTCATGTCCCCTTGTTTACGGCAAGAATTGCTAAGTTCATTGGACTCCCAATACCATAACTCAGATGATAGTAAGCAAAGAAACCACTTATTGTCAGAAGTGGAATTCGAACCCACGCCCAGTGGAGACTGCGACCTGACCTCAGCGCCTTTGGACCCCCAATGCCATCCTGACTGATCCAAGGGTTAATCTGTGAGACCCGCCTCAAAAATTATAATATAGTGAATGAACTATGTAATGATATGGTAGGTTCTCAGTCATCCATGTCATAGTTAACAAGGGAAGGGTTCTGTTGTCAGTCCAAATATATGGGTTTTCATGGGGACATGGAAGAAAGTCGCCAGGGTGACAATGTGCTTGACAATGACAATGCATGGTGCAGGATGTGACGGGCCCAGTATCTTATTGACTTTGTACCCCAATGTGCAATACAGGCTAAATCATATGGTGGGAACAAGATCCACCAATCATTTGTTCCACAATGTCAACCTGGGTCCTGAAATGTCCTTCTCTTTAGATGGGAAATAGACTGACAATTGGGTCAACATTTTGCAATTATCTTCAATATGCCCAACTTAGTCCAAAAATGTATCTGCCAGATGGGAAATACACTGATAACTGTCTTATTGGTCTAAACGTGGCAAATATTGCCGTACAATTCCCACATTGAGTCCAGATGTGTCTGTTTTGTTTCCAGATCCATGCTATTACCCCAAAAGTGCACACCAAGGCAGAAGGCAACTGACTTGGTGAAAGGTCCTCTGAAGAAATTTTTTTCTCATCGCCCACTTCCTAACCCCTATCTCACAATTGAAAGCTGTGGGGAAAGGGGGGTTCCAAAGCTAATAGACCAATCAACAAGCAATTCTGATGCACTATACTGGCCCATTCAGGATGAACACTGTATACTCTGACTGCAGCAGCACAAGCTCAAATCTCAGTGAAACCTGCTTTGTATGGTAATTACGAGACTGAATGCAAAGTGTGTAACCACCATTTAACTCAAAACCTTATCGCTTCTGGTCAATACTGTCAAATTTGAGCTCCTTCAAGTTATATGAAAGACCAGGTGACTGCTCAACATGCCCCCACCAATGTACTGTTTTCAGTCTAAATGGCTTTGGACATTATACCTAAGAGCCTACTTTAAATTAGTTGTGGAAAGTTAATTTTTTTTTACCTGTACTCTAGCTAAAAACCAGGCTCCACCAAGATTTGAACTCAGATCACTGGATTCAGAGTCCAGAGTGCAACCATTACACCATGGAACCTTTAAAAATCCTGCATTGGTTTGCTATGCAGTTTCTTTCATAATATCCACAAGTATGATATTGATGGTACACAACAATCACAAGGAAGACAAAAAAGCAACAATTACAGATCAACTTAAGTCATTTGGTTAGCTAAGCATTCAGAGGAAGTGGGAAAGGCAAGTCAAGAATAGGTTTCAAAGGACTTGCCACAAACAATGAATTCAGCAGTAGATACGTCTACTGTGTACAAACACATAGTAACTTTACATGTGTTGACAAGAACCTTGCTCAGAAGAGGATGTACTCCCAATTGCGCATATTCATGTCCCCTTGTTTACAAAGAATTGCTAAGTTCATTTTCCCAATACCATGTCTCAGATGATAGTAAGCAAAGAAACCACTTGTTGTCAGAAGTGGGATTTGAACCCACGCCTCCAGTGGAGACCTGGACCTTAACGCAGCGCCTTGGACCTTTCCCTGGCCATCCTGACTGATCCAAGAGCTAATCTGTAGGACCCGGACTCAAAATTATAATATAGTGAATGAACTATGTAATGATATGGTAGGTTCTCAGTCATCCATGTCATAGTTAACAAGGGAAGGTTTCTCAGTTGTCAGTCCAAATATATGGGTTTTCATGGGGACATGGAAGAAAGTCGCCAGGGTGGCAATGTGCTTGACAATGACAATGCATGGTGCAGGATGTGACGGCATCTTATTGACTTTGTACCCCAATGTGCAATACAGGTTAAATCATATGGTGGGAACAAGATCCACCAATCCTTTGGTCCACAATGTCAAACCTGGGTCCAGAAATGTCCTTGCCAGATGGGAAATAGACTGACAATTGGGTCAACATTTTGCAATTATCTTCAATATGCCCAACTGAGTCCAAACATGTATCTGCCAGATGGGAATTACACTGATAACTGTCTTATTGGTCTAAACGTGGCAAAATATTGCCGCATAATGCCCACATTGAGTCCAGATGTGTCTGTTTTGTTTCCTGATCCATGCTATTACCCCAAAAGTGCACAACAAGGCAGAGGGCAACTGGACTTGTGAAAGGTTTCCGAAGAAATTTTTTCTCTCATCCAAGAGACTTCTTTAGTTGGTTTTTACACAGAAAGAGTTGGACACAGTGCCCACTTCCTAACCCCTATCTCACAATTGAAAGCTGTGGGGAAAGGGGGACCTTCCAAAGCTAATAGACCAATCAACAAGCAATTCTGATGCACTATACTGGCCCATTCAGGATGAGCACTGTATACTCTGACTACAGCAGCACAAGCTCAAATCTCAGTGAAACTTGCTTTGTATGGTAATTACGAGACTGAATGCAAAGTGTGTAACCACCATTTAACTCAAAACCAATCGCTTCTGGTCAATACTGTCAAACTTGGAGCTCCTTCAAGTTATATGAAAGACCAGGTGACTGCTCAACATGCCCCCACCAACGTACTGTTTTCAGTCTAAATGGCTTAGGACATTATACCTATGAGGTTACTTAAATTAGTTGTGGAAAGTTATTTTTTTTTTACCTATACTCTAGCTAAAAACCAGGCTCCACCGAGATTTGAACTCAGATCACTGGATTCAGAGTCCAGAGTGCTAACCATTACACCATGGAACCTTTTAAACATCCTGCATTGGTTTGCTAGGCAGTTTCTTTCATAATATCCACAAGTATGATATTGATGGTACAATAACAATCACAAGGAAGATAAAAAGCAACAATTACAGATCATCTTAAGTCATTTGTTTAGCTTTTGGCATTCAGAGGAAGTGGGAAAAGGCAAGTCAAGAAAAGGTTTTAAAGGACTTGCCACAAACAATGAATTCAGCAGTAGATACGTCTACTGTGTACAAACACATGGTAACTTTACATGTGTTGACAAGAAACTTGCTCAGAAGAGGATGTACTCGCAATTGCGCATATTCATGTCCCCTTGTTTACAAAGAATTGCTAAGTTCATTATTCCCAATACCATGTCTCAGATGATAGTAAGCAAAGAAACCACTTGTTGTCAGAAGTGGGATTCGAACCCACGCCTCCAGTGGTGACTGCGACCTTAACGCAGCGCCTTGGACCGTCCATCCTGACTGATCCAAGAGCTAATCTGTAGGACCCGTCTCAAAAATTATAATATAGTGAATGAACTATGTAATGATATGTTAGGTTCTCAGTCATCCATGTCATAGATAACAAGGGAAGGGTTCTCAGTTGTCAGTCCAAATATATGGGTTTTCATGGGGACATGGAAGAAAGTCGCCAGGGTGAAAATGTGCTTGACAATGACAATGCATGGTGCAGGATGTGACGGCATCTTATTGACTTTGTACCCCAATGTGCAATACAGGCTAAATCATATGGTGGGAACAAGATCCACCAATCTTTTGGTCCACAATGTCAACCTGGGTCCAGAAATGTCCTTGCCAGATGGGAAATAGACTGACAATTGGGTCAACATTTTGCAATTATCTTCAATATGCCCAACTGAGTCCAAAAATGTATCTGCCAGATGGGAAATACACTGATAACTGTCTTATTGGTCTAAACTTGGCAAATATTGCCGTACAATGCCCACATTGAGTCCAGATGTGTCTGTTTTGTTTCCTGATCCATGCTATTACCCCAAAAGTGCACAACAAGGCAGAGGGCAACTGGACTTGGTGAAAGGTCCTCCGAAGAAATTTTTTTCTCATCCAAGAGACTTCTTTAGTTGGTTTTTACACAGAAAGATTGGACACAGTGCCCACTTCCTAACCCCTATCTCACAATTGAAAGCTGTGGGGAAAGGGGGGTTCCAAAGCTAATAGACCAATCAACAAGCAATTCTGATGCACTAAACTGGCCCATTCAGGATGAGCACTGTATACTCTGACTGCAGCAGCACAAGCTCAAATCTCAGTGAAACCTGCTTTGTATGGTAATTACGAGACTGAATGCAAAGTGTGTAACCACCATTTAACTCAAAACCTATCGCTTCTGGTCAATACTGTCAAATTTGGAGCTCCTTCAAGTTATATGAAAGACCAGGTGACTGCTCAACATGCCCCCACCAATGTACTGTTTTCAGTCTAAATGGCTTAGGACATTATACCTAAGAGCCTACTTTAAATTAGTTGTGGAAAGTTAATTTTTTTTTACCTGTACTCTAGCTAAAAACCAGGCTCCACCAAGATTTGAACTCAGATCACTGGATTCAGAGTCCAGAGTGCTAACCATTACACCATGGAACCTTTAAAAATCCTGCATTGGTTTGCTATGCAGTTTCTTTCATAATATCCACAAGTATGATATTGATGGTACACAACAATCACAAGGAAGACAAAAAAGCAACAATTACAGATCAACTTAAGTCATTTGTTAGCTAAGCATTCAGAGGAATATTGGAAAAGGCAAGTCAAGAAAAGGTTTCAAAGGACTTGCCACAAATAAGGAATTCAGCAGTAGATACGTTAAAGATACTGTGTACAAACACATAGTAATCTTTTACATGTGTTGACAAGAACCTTGCTCAGAAGAGGATGTACTTCGCAATTGCGCATATTCATGTCCCCTTGTTTACAAAGAATTGCTAAGTTTTATTCCCAATACCATGTCTCAGATGATAGTAAGCAAAGAAACCACTTGTTGTCAGAAGAGGGATTCAACCCACGCCCAGTGGAGACTGTGACCTAACGCAGCGCCTTGGACCGCTGCCATCCTGACTGATCCAAGAGCTAATCTGTAGGACCCGTCTCAAAATTATAATATAGTGAATGAACTATGTAATGATATGGTAGGTTCTCAGTCATCCATGTCATAGTTAACAAGGAAGGTTTCTCAGTTGTCAGTCCAAATATATGGGTTTTCATGGGGGACATGGAAGAAAGTCGCCAGGGTGGCAATGTGCTTGACAATGACAATGCATGGTGCAGGATGACGGCATCTTATTGACTTTGTACCCAATGTGCAATACAGGCTAAATCATATGGTGGGAACAAGATCCACCAATCTTTTGGTCCACAATGTAAACCTGGGTCCAGAAATGTCCTTTGCCAGATGGGAAATAGACTGACAATTGGGTCAACATTTTGCAATTATCTTCAATATGCCCAACTGAGTCCAAACATGTATCTGCCAGATGGGAATTACACTGATAACTGTCTTATTGGTCTAAACGTGGCAAATATTGCCGCAAATGCCCACATTGAGTCCAGATGTGTCTGTTTTGTTTCCTGATCCATGCTATTACCCCAAAAGTGCACAACAAGGCAGAGGGCAACTGACTTGGTGAAAGGTCCTCCGAAGAAATTTTTTTTCTCATCCAAGAGACTTCTTTAGTTGGATTTTACACAGAAAGAGTTGGACACAGTGCCCACTTCCTAACCCCTATCTCACAATTGAAAGCTGTGGGGAAAGGGGGGTTCCAAAGCTAATAGACCAATCAACAAGCAATTCTGATGCACTATACTGGCCCATTCAGGATGAGCTCTGTATACTCTGACTACAGCAGCACAAGCTCAAATCTCAGTGAAACTTGCTTTGTATGGTAATTACGAGACTGAATGCAAAGTGTGTAACCACCATTTAACTCAAAACCTATCGCTTCTGGTCAATACTGTCAAACTTGGAGCTCCTTCAAGTTATATGAAAGACCAGGTGACTGCTCAACATGCCCCCACCAACGTACTGTTTTCAGTCTAAATGGCTTAGGACATTATACCTATGAGCCTACTTTAAATTAGTTGTAGAAAGTTATTTTTTTTTACCTGTACTCTAGCTAAAAACCAGGCTCCACTGAGATTTGAACTCAGATAACTGGATTCAGAGTCCAGAGTGCTAACCATTACACCATGGAACCTTTAAAAATCCTTCATTGGTTTGCTAGGCAGTTTCTTTCATAATATCCACAAGTATGATATTGATGGTACACAACAATCACAAGGAAGACAAAAAAGCAACAATTACAGATCAACTTAAGTCATTTGGTTAGCTAAGCATTCAGAAGAAGTGGGAAAAGGCAAGTCAAGAAAAGGTTTTAAAGGACTTGCCACAAACAATGAATTCAGCAGTAGATACGTCTACTGTGTACAATTACATGGTAACTTTACATGTGTTGACAAGAACCTTGCTCAGAAGAGGATGTACTCGCAATTGCGTACATTCATGTCCCCTTGTTTACAAAGAATTGCTAAGTTCATTATTCCCAATACCATGTCTCAGATGATAGTAAGAAAAGAAACCATTTGTTGTCAGAAGTGGGATTCGAACCCACGCCTCCAGTGGAGACTGCGACCTTAACGCAGCGCCTTGGACCGCTCGGCCATCCTGACTGATCCAAGAGCTAATCTGTAGGACCCGTCTCAAAAATTATAATATAGTGAATGAACTATGTAATGATATGGTAGGTTCTCAGTCATCCATGTCATAGTTAACAAGGGAAGGTTTCTCAGTTGTCAGTCCAAATATATGGGTTTTCATGGGGACATGGAAGAAAGTCGCCAGGGTGGCAATGTGCTTGACAATGACAATGCATGGTGCAGGATGTGACGGCATCTTATTGACTTTGTACCCCAATGTGCAATACAGGCTAAATCATATGGTGGGAACAAGATCCACCAATCTTTTGGTCCACAATGTCAACCTGGGTCCAGAAATGTCCTTGCCAGATGGGAAATAGACTGACAATTGGGTCAACATTTTGCAATTATCTTCAATATGCCCAACTGAGTCCAAACATGTATCTGCCAGATGGGAATTACACTGATAACTGTCTTATTGGTCTAAACGTGGCAAATATTGCCGTACAATGCCCACATTGAGTCCAGATGTGTCTGTTTTGTTTCCTGATCCATGCTATTACCCCAAAAGTGCACAACAAGGCAGAGGGCAACTGGACATGGTGAAAGGTCCTCCGAAGAAATTTTTTCTCTCATCCAAGAGACTTCTTTAGTTGGTTTTTACACTGAAAGAGTTGGACACAGTGCCCACTTCCTAACCCCTATCTCACAATTGAAAGCTGTGGGGAAAGGGGGGTTCCAAAGCTAATAGACCAATCAACAAGCAATTCTGATGCACTATACTGGCCCATTCAGGATGAGCACTGTATACTCTGACTACAGCAGCACAAGCTCAAATCTCAGGGGAACTTGCTTTGTATGGTAATTACGAGACTGAATGCAAAGTGTGTAACCACCATTTAACTGACAACCTATCGCTTCTGGTCAATACTGTCAAATTTGGAGCTCCTTCAAGTTATATGAAAGACCAGGTGACTGCTCAACATGCCCCCACCAACGTACTGTTTTCAGTCTAAATGGCTTAGGACATTATACCTATGAGCCTACTTTAAATTAGTTGTGGAAAGTTAATTTTTTTACCTGTACTCTAGCTAAAAACCAGACTCCACCGAGATTTGAACTCAGATCACTGGATTCAGAGTCCAGCGTGTTAACCATTACACCATGGAACCTTTAAAAATCCTGCATTGGTTTGCTAGGCAGTTTCTTTCATAATTTCCACAAGTATGATATTGATGGTAAAAACATTTTAGGAAAATTGCATTTAAGCGTGATTTCACATATCCTTCCGTAGTATTCATACAATCTTATTATTCACATTATTTATTACTATGGTTCTGTGTTATATGACTTCATTGAATATATTCTGTATGTGTAAGCAGGGTCAACAGCTGTCTGTTTCTAAATCACCCACCATGATAAGGGTGCAGAGTCGGGACATTTACTTACTGTACGTGACCAAACAACACCAGGGTGTCCTTGGTTATATTAAATGACTGCTAGAGACCCTGAGGCATGGGGGACAGATGCAGAAAAGACGTACAAACGGGTCCAACTTGTCTGAGGGTTAAAATGAATTATTTTTGCTAAGATTGTGCATGTTCCCAAACAAGGTCTCCTCTTGCTAAGGAAAGATAATATAAGACCATGATGTTTCTGTTTAACTTGGCCAGACACTGACGCACTTTTACTGCTGTTAACTCTGTGAAACTGTTTCGCGACATAATACTTTGCAAAGTGTAATAAAAATTCACCGAAGACCAACTCAGTACTTTTAACAAAAGTCTCACTTCAAAACTTCTTCTCTCTTGCTGTACAGAAAACTTCCACAACACATGCTAACACACGGCTAATTAGCACCAACAAGACTACAAAGACACAGGAGGGCTGTGTAACGGGTAATAAATCAACAAGTGGTAGTCCTCCCTGGAACTCTTTTGGTGTAAAGCCTAAGAGTAGATCATCTTCCTGGGAAATGGGACAACAACTGACAGGCAGGGCACAGTGCCCTGAGATTTGGGATATAAACTAAATAAAATATAAGTAAACCCTGAGTAAATGTGCTGTATTTATATAGCACTTTTCTAGTATGAACAACTACAAAGCACTTTTACATAGTACAGGAACCATTCACCATTCACACACATTCATACTACTGTGGCCGAGGCTGCCGTACAAGGTGCCATCTGCTCATCAGATAAACATGCAAACACATTCACACTCCGATGACACAGCATCGGGGGGAACTCGGGGTTCAGTGTCTTGCCCAAGGACACTTCGACATGGGACTGCAGGGCCGGGGATTGAACCACCAACCTTCCAATTGGCAGGCAACCGCTCTACCACTGAGCCACAGCCGCCTGAGTGTGCAACTGGATAACAGATTTACTCTGCTGCAGGACTTCCTGTTTAGGTTTAATTGCTAATGTTAACTAGCATGTTTGTTAGCAATAATTAGACTGTGCCTATGTTAATGTTAACTAACATGTTAGTTAGCAGTTATTAGCCTGTGCCTATGTTAATGTTAACTAGCATGTTAGTTAGCAGTAATTAGCCTGTGCCTATGTTATCTCCTAACATAAACCTATGTTCCCAATCAGCAGAGACGGAGAGCATATATGCTCTCCGTCTCTGCTGATTGGGAATGATTGAGATTTCTCTTGCACAGCTACCAGAAGACTTACAACTTTTAGACACATTGCTCACGTCACATCTACAAGCTCAGTTGGAGGCTGCGCAGTAACGCTCAGCCATCACCGGAAAAGAGCTAATAGACTTCACTGGTCTCCATCCAGAGCAATGGTGTCTGTTGGTCCATTTATTTCACTGTCTATGCTAAATACATCATTAAATCTCTCTCTCTCTCTCTCTCTCTCCAACAGATGAATGTAGTGGAGTAACTAGTAACTTAAGTAACTAGTAACTAAAGCTGTCATATGAATGTAGTGGAGTAACTAAAGTAACTAAAGTAACTAGTAACTAAAGTTGTGAGATGAATGTAGTGGAGAAACTAAAGTAACTAGTAACTAAAGTAACTAGTAACTAAAGATGTCAGATGAATGTAGTGGAGTAACTAAAGTAACTAAAGTAACTAGTAACTAAAGTTGTGAGATGAATGTAGTGGAGAAACTAAAGTAACTAATAATGAAAGTAACTAAAGCGGTCAGATGAATGTAGAGGAGTAACTAAAGTAACTAGTAACTAAAGCTGTGAGATAAATGTAGTGGAGAAACTAAAGTAACTAATAATGAAAGTAACTAAAGCGGTCAGATAAAATGTAGAGGAGTAACTAAAATAACTAGTAACTAAAGCTGTAAGATGAATGTAGTGGAGTAACTAAAGTAACTAAAGTAACTAGTAACTAAAGCTGTGAGATGATTGTAGTGGAGAAACTAAAGTAACTGATAATGAAAGTAACTAAAGCGGTCAGATGAATGTAGCGGAGTAACTAAAGCTGTCAGATGAATGTAGCGGAGTAACTAAAGTAACTAGTTACTAAAGTAACTAGTACCTAAAACTGTCAGATGAAAGTAGTGGAGTAAAAAGTAGAAAGTGTCTACACACAAAAGGAAAAACTACAGTTAAGTACAA
>JAEKDQ010000775.1:0-24986 GCA_026937815.1 Etheostoma perlongum | reverse complement strand
CTCCACTGAGATTTGAACTCAGATCACTGGATTCAGAGTCCAGAGTGCTAACCATTACACCATGGAACCTTTAAAAATCCTGCATTGGTTTGCTAGGCAGTTTCTTTCATAATATCCACTAGTATGATATTGATGGTACACAACAATCACAAGGAAGATAAAAAAGCAACAATTACAGACCAAGTTAAGTCATTTGGTTAGCTAAGCATTCAGAGGAAGTGGGAAAAGGCAAGTCAAGAAAAGGTTTTAAAGGACTTGCCACAAACAATGAATTCAGCAGTAGATACGTCTACTGTGTACAAACACATGGTAACTTTACATGTGTGGACAAGAAACTTGCTCATGATGTACTTGCAATTGCGTACATTCATGTCCCCTTGTTTACAAAGAATTCCTAAGTTCATTATTCCCAATACCATGTCTCAGATGATAGTAAGCAAAGAAACCACTTGTTGTCAGAAGTGGGATTCGAACCCACGCCTCCAGTGGAGACTGCGACCTGAACGCAGCGCCTTGGACCGCTCGGCCATCCTGCCTGATCCATTAAGCTAATCTGTAGGACCCGTCTCAAAAATTATAATATAGTGAATGAACTATGTAATGATGTGGTAGGTTCTCAGTCATCCATGTCATAGTTAACAAGGGAAGGTTTCTCAGTTGTCAGTCCAAATATATGGGTTTTCATGGGGACATGGAAGAAAGTCGCCAGGGTGACAATGTGCTTGACAATGACAATGCATGGTGCAGGATGTGACGGCATCTTATTGACTTTGTACCCCAATGTGCAATACAGGCTAAATCATATGGTGGGAACAAGATCCACCAATCTTTTGGTCCACAATGTCAACCTGGGTCCAGAAATGTCCTTGCCAGATGGGAAATAGACTGACAATTGGGTCAACATTTTGCAATTATCTTCAATATGCCCAACTGAGTCCAAAAATGTATCTGCCAGATGGGAAATACACTGATAACTGTCTTATTGGTCTAAACGTGGCAAATATTGCCGTACAATGTCCACATTGAGTCCAGATGTGTCTGTTTTGTTTCCTGATCCATGCTATT
Organism: Etheostoma perlongum; assembly: GCA_026937815.1. NCBI lineage: Eukaryota > Metazoa > Chordata > Actinopteri > Perciformes > Percidae > Etheostoma > Etheostoma perlongum. Next base: position 23,921 of record JAEKDQ010000775.1, on the reverse strand, counting down.
ACCCCAAAAGTGCACAACAAGGCAGAGGGCAACTGGACTTGGTGAAAGGTCCTCCGAAGAAATTTTTTCTCTCATCCAAGAGACTTCTTTAGTTGGTTTTTACACAGAAAGAGTTGGACACAGTGCCCACTTCCTAACCCCTATCTCACAATTGAAAGCTGTGGGGAAAGGGGGCATCCAAAGCTAATAGACCAATCAACAAGCAATTCTGATGCACTATACTGGTCCATTCAGGATGAGCACTGTATACTCTGACTGCAGCAGCACAAGCTCAAATTTCAGTGAAACCTGCTTTGTATGGTAATTACGAGACTGAATGCAAAGTGTGTAACCACCATTTAACTCAAAACCTATCGCTTCTGGTCAATACTGTCAAATTTGGAGCTCCTTCAAGTTATATGAAAGACCAGGTGACTGCTCAACATGCCCCCACCAACGTACTGTTTTCAGTCTAAATGGCTTAGGACATTATACCTATGAGCCTACTTTAAATTAGTTGTGGAAAGTTTTTTTTTTTTACCTGTACTCTAGCTAAAAACCAGGCTCCACTGAGATTTGAACTCAGATCACTGGATTCAGAGTCCAGAGTGCTAACCATTACACCATGGAACCTTTAAAAATCCTGCATTGGTTTGCTAGGCAGTTTCTTTCATAATATCCACAAGTATGATATTGATGGTACACAACAATCACAAGGAAGATAAAAAAGCAACAATTACAGACCAAGTTAAGTCATTTGGTTAGCTAAGCATTCAGAGGAAGTGGGAAAAGGCAAGTCAAGAAAAGGTTTTAAAGGACTTGCCACAAACAATGAATTCAGCAGTAGATACGTCTACTGTGTACAAACACATGGTAACTTTACATGTGTGGACAAGAAACTTGCTCATGATGTACTCGCAATTGCGTATATTCATGTCCCCTTGTTTACAAAGAATTGCTAAGTTCATTATTCCCAATACCATGTCTCAGATGATAGTAAGCAAAGAAACCACTTGTTGTCAGAAGTGGGATTCGAACCCACGCCTCCAGTGGAGACTGCGACCTAAACGCAGCGCCTTGGACCGCTTCGGCCATCCTGCTGATCCAAGAGCTAATCTGTAGGACCCGTCTCAAAATTATAATATAGTGAATGAACTATGTAATGATATGGTAGGTTCTCAGTCATCCATGTCATAGTTAACAAGGGAAGGTTTCTCAGTTGTCAGTCCAAATATATGGGTTTTCATGGGGACATGGAAGAAAGTCGCCAGGGTGACAATGTGCTTGACAATGACAATGCATGGTGCAGGATGTGACGGCATCTTATTGACTTTGTACCCCAATGTGCAATACAGGCTAAATCATATGGTGGGAACAAGATCCACCAATCTTTTGGTCCACAATGTCAACCTGGGTCCAGAAATGTCCTTGCCAGATGGGAAATAGACTGACAATTGGGTCAACATTTTGCAATTATCTTCAATATGCCCAACTGAGTCCAAAAATGTATTCTGCCAGATGGGAAATACACTGATAACTGTCTTATTGGTCTAAACGTGGCAAATATTGTCTGCATTGCCCACATTGAGTCCAGATGTGTCTGTTTTGTTTCCTGATCCATGCTATTACCCCAAAAGTGCACAACAAGGCAGAGGGCAACTGACTTGGTGAAAGGTCCTCCGAAGAAATTTTTTCTCTCATCCAAGAGACTTCTTTAGTTGGTTTTACACAGAAAGAGTTGGACACAGTGCCCACTTCCTAACCCCTATCTCACAATTGAAAGCTGTGGGGAAAGGGGGGCATCCAAAGCTAATAGACCAATCAACAAGCAATTCTGATGCACTATACTGGTCCATTCAGGATGAGCACTGTATACTCTGACTGCAGCAGCACAAGCTCAAATTTCAGTGAAACCTGCTTTGTATGGTAATTACGAGACTGAATGCAAAGTGTGTAACCACCATTTAACTCAAAACCTATCGCTTCTGGTCAATACTGTCAAATTTGGAGCTCCTTCAAGTTATATGAAAGACCAGGTGACTGCTCAACATGCCCCCACCAACGTACTGTTTTCAGTCTAAATGGCTTAGGACATTATACCTATGAGCCTACTTTAAATTAGTTGTGGAAAGTTTTTTTTTTTTACCTGTACTCTAGCTAAAAACCAGGCTCCACTGAGATTTGAACTCAGATCACTGGATTCAGAGTCCAGAGTGCTAACCATTACACCATGGAACCTTTAAAAAATCCTGCATTGGTTTGCTAGGCAGTTTCTTTCATAATATCCACAAGTATGATATTGATGGTACACAACAATCACAAGGAAGATAAAAAGCAACAATTACAGACCAACTTAAGTCATTTGGTTAGCTAAGCATTCAGAGGAAGTGGGAAAAGGCAAGTCAAGAAAAGGTTTTAAAGGACTTGCCACAAACAATGAATTCAGCAGTAGATACGTCTACTGTGTACAAACACATGGTAACTTTACATGTGTGGACAAGAAACTTGCTCATGATGTACTCGCAATTGCGTACATTCATGTCCCCTTGTTTACAAAGAATTGCTAAGTTCATTATTCCCAATACCATGTCTCAGATGATAGTAAGCAAAGAAACCACTTGTTGTCAGAAGTGGGATTCGAACCCACGCCTCCAGTGGAGACTGCGACCTGAACGCAGCGCCTTGGACCGCCTCGGCCATCCTGACTGATCCAAGAGCTAATCTGTAGGACCCTTCTCAAAAATTATAATATAGTGAATGAACTATGTAATGATATGGTAGGTTCTCAGTCATCCATGTCATAGTTAACAAGGGAAGGTTTCTCAGTTGTCAGTCCAAATATATGGGTTTTCATGGGGACATGGAAGAAAGTCGCCAGGGTGACAATGTGCTTGACAATGACAATGCATGGTGCAGGATGACGGCATCTTATTGACTTTGTACCCCAATGTGCAATACAGGCTAAATCATATGGTGGGAACAAGATCCACCAATCTTTTGTCCACAATGTCAACCTGGGTCCAGAAATGTCCTTGCCAGATGGGAAATAGACTGACAATTGGGTCAACATTTTGCAATTATCTTCAATATGCCCAACTGAGTCCAAAAAATGTATCTGCCAGATGGGAAATACACTGATAACTGTCTTATTGGTCTAAACGTGGCAAATATTGCCGCATACAATGCCCACATTGAGTCCAGATGTGTCTGTTTTGTTTCCTGATCCATGCTATTACCCCAAAAGTGCACAACAAGGCAGAGGGCAACTGGACTTGGTGAAAGGTCCTCCGAAGAAATTTTTTCTCTCATCCAAGAGACTTCTTTAGTTGGTTTTACACAGAAAGAGTTGGACACAGTGCCCACTTCCTAACCCCTATCTCACAATTGAAAGCTGTGGGGAAAGGGGGCATCCAAAGCTAATAGACCAATCAACAAGCAATTCTGATGCACTATACTGGCCATTCAGGATGAGCACTGTATACTCTGACTGCAGCAGCACAAGCTCAAATTTCAGTGAAACCTGCTTTGTATGGTAATTACGAGACTGAATGCAAAAAGTGTGTAACCACCATTTAACTCAAAACCTATCGCTTCTGGTCAATACTGTCAAATTTGGAGCTCCTTCAAGTTATATGAAAGACCAGGTGACTGCTCAACATGCCCCCACCAACGTACATGTTTTCAGTCTAAATGGCTTAGGACATTATACCTATGAGCCTACTTTAAATTAGTTGTGGAAAGTTTTTTTTTACCTGTACTCTAGCTAAAAACCAGGCTCCACTGAGATTTGAACTCAGATCACTGGATTCAGAGTCCAGAGTGCTAACCATTACACCATGGAACCTTTAAAAATCCTGCATTGGTTTGCTAGGCAGTTTCTTTCATAATATCCACAAGTATGATATTGATGGTACACAACAATCACAAGGAAGATAAAAAAGAACAATTACAGACCAACTTAAGTCATTTTTTTGGTTAGCTACATTCAGAGGAAGTGGAAAAGGCAAGTCAAGAAAAAGGTTTTAAAGGACTTGCCAAAACACGAATTCAGCAGTAGATACGGGCAATCTACTGTGTACAAAACACATGGTAACTTTACATGTGTGGACAAGAAACTTGCTCTCATGATGTACTCCAATTGCGTACATTCATGTCCCCTTGTTTACAAAGAATTGCTAAGTTCATTATTCCCAATACCATGTCTCAGATGATAGTAAGCAAAGAAACCACTTGTTGTCAGAAGTGGGATTCGAACCCACGCCTCCAGTGGAGACTGCACCTGAACTTAGCGCCTTGGACCGCCGGCCATCCTTGACTGATCCAAGAGCTAATCTGTAGGACCCTTCTCAAAAATTATAATATAGTGAATGAACTATGTAATGATATGGTAGGTTCTCAGTCATCCATGTCATAGTTAACAAGGGAAGGTTTCTCAGTTGTCAGTCCAAATATATGGGTTTTCATGGGGACATGGAAGAAAGTCGCCAGGGTGACAATGTGCTTGACAATGACAATGCATGGTGCAGGATGTGACGGCATCTTATTGACTTTGTACCCCAATGTGCAATACAGGCTAAATCATATGGTGGGAACAAGATCCACCAATCTTTGGTCCACAATGTCAACCTGGGTCCAGAAATGTCCTTGCCAGATGGGAAATAGACTGACAATTGGGTCAACATTTTGGAATTATCTTCAATATGCCCAACTGAGTCCAAAAATGTATCTGCCAGATGGGAAATACACTGATAACTGTCTTATTGGTCTAAACGTGGCAAATATTGGTACAATGCCCACATTGAGTCCAGATGTGTCTGTTTTGTTTCCTGATCCATGCTATTACCCCAAAAGTGCACAACAAGGCAGAGGGCAACTGGACTTGGGGAGAAAGGTCCTCCGAAGAAATTTTTTCTCTCATCCAAGAGACTTCTTTAGTTGGTTTTTACACAGAAAGAGTTGGACACAGTGCCCACTTCCTAACCCCTATCTCACAATTGAAAGCTGTGGGGAAATGGGTCATCCAAAGCTAATAGACCAATCAACAAGCAATTCTGATGCACTATACTGGTCCATTCAGGATGAGCACTGTATACTCTGACTGCAGCAGCACAAGGATCAAATTTCAGTGAAACCTGCTTTGTATGGTAATTACGAGACTGAATGCAAAGTGTGTAACCACCATTTAACTCAAAACCTATCGCCTCTGGTCAATACTGTCAAATTTGGAGCTCCTTCCAAGTTATATGAAGACCAGGTGACTGCTCAACATGCCCCCACCAAACATACTGTTTTCAGTCTAAATGGCTTAGGACATTATACCTATGAGCCTACTTTAAATTAGTTGAAAGTTTTTTTTTTACCTGTGGTCTTTTTAAAAACCAGGCTCCACTGAGATTTGAACTCAGATCACTGGATTCAGAGTCCAGAGTGCTAACCATTACACCATGGAACCTTTAAAATCCTTCTGGATTGGTTTGGGGCAGTTTCTTTCATAATATCCACAAAGTATGATATTGATGGTACACAACAATCACAAGAAGATAAAAAAACAATTACAGACCAACTTAAGTCATTTGTTAGCTACATTCAGAGGAAAAAAAGGAAAGTCAAGAAAAGGTTTTAAAGGACTTGCCACAAACAATGAATTGTTAGCAGTAGATACGTCTACTGTGTACAAACACATGGTAACTTTACATGTGTAAACAAAAACTTGCTTCATGATGTACTTGCAATTGCGCTTGGACATTCATGTCCCCTTGTTTACAAAGAATTGCTAAGTTGTTGGTTATTCCACCATGTCTGTCTCAGATTACATAGTGTGTGTGTGTAAGAAACCCTATGTTGTCAGAAGTGGGATTCAAACCCACGCCCAGTGGAGACTGCGAGGATGAACAGAGCGCCTTGGACCGCTGGCCATCCTGACTGATCCAAGAGCTAATCTGTAGGACCCTAGTAAAATTATAATATAGTGAATGAACTATGTAATGATATGGTAGGTTCTCAGTCATCCATGTCATAGTTAACAAGGGAAGGTTTCTCAGTTGTCAGTCCAAATATATGGGTTTTCATGGGGACATGGAAGAAAGTCGCCAGGGTGACAATGTGCTTGACAATGACAATGCATGGTGCAGGATGTGACGGCATCTTATTGACTTTGTACCCCAATGTGCAATACAGGAGTAAATCATATGGTGGAACAAGATCCCTACCAATCTTTTGGTCCACAATGTCAACCTGGGTCCAGAAATGTCCTTGCCAGATGGGAAATAGACTGACAATTGGGTCAACATTTTGCAATTATCTTCAATATGCCCAACTGAGTCCAAAAATGTATCTGCCAGATGGGAAATACACTGATAACTGTCTTATTGGTCTAAACGTGGCAAATATTGCCGTACAATGCCCACATTGAGTCCAGATGTGTCTGTTTGTTTCCTGATCCATGCTATTACCCCAAAAGTGCACAACAAGGCAGAGGGCAACTAGATTGGTGAAAGGTCCTCCTCCTTTTTTCTCCTCATCCAAGAGACTTTTTTTGGTTTTACACAGAAAGCCAGTTGGACACAGTGCCCCTTCCTCACCCCTATCTCACAATTGAAAGCTGTGGGGAAAGGGGGTAACCAAAGCTAATAGACCAATCAACAAGCAATTCTGATGCACTATACTGGTCCATTCAGGATGAGCACTGTATACTCTGACTGCAGCAGCACAAGCTCAAATTTCAGTGAAACCTGCTTTGTATGGTAATTACGAGACTGAATGCAAAGTGTGTCCACCATTTAACTCAAAACCTATCGCTTGTGGTCAATACTGTCAAATTTGAGCTTGAAGTTCAAGTTATATGACAGACCAGGTGACTGCTCAACATGCCCCCACCAACGTCACTGTTTTCAGTCTAAATGGCTTAGGACATTATACCTATGAGCCTTTTAAATTAGTTGTGAAATTTTTTTTTTTACCTGTACTGGCTAAAAACCAGGCTCCACTGAGATTTGAACTCAGATCACTGATTCAGAACATCCAGAGTGCTAACCATTACACCATGGAACCTTTAAAAATCCTGCATTGGTTTGCTAGGCAGTTTCTTTTCATAATATCCACAAGTATGATATTGATGGTACAATTCAACAATCACAAGGAAGATAAAAAGCAACAATTAAACAGACCAAAAGGAAGTCATTTGGTTAGGACTATGTATTCAGAGGCCTAGGCAAGTCAAGAAAAGGTTTTAAAGGACTTGCCACAAACAATGAATTCAGCAGTAGATACATCTACTGTGTACAAACACATGGTAACTTTACATGTGTGGACAAGAATACACTCATGATGTATTTTAATATGAGTGTACATTCATGTCCCCTTTGTTTACAAATGTGGACTATATGATGTTATGTGATTATTGGTCAATACCATGTCTCAGATGATATGTAATTAGGGTTAAGAAACCACTTGTTGTCAGAAGTGGATCCCCACGTTCCAGTGGAGACTTGCACCTGAACCAGGTATATCCCTTGGACCGGGCCAGAAGACCTGACTGATCCAAGAGCTAATCTGTAGGACCCGCCTCAAAAATGATAATATAGTGAATGAACTATGTAAGATATGGTAGGTTCTCAGTCATCCATGTCATAGTTAACAAGGGAAGGTTTCTCAGTTGTCAGTCCAAATAACCTGGGTTTTCATTGGGACATGGAAGAAAAGTTGTTGGGTTCCAATGTTCTTGACAATGACAATGCATGGTGCAGGATGTGACTAGTTTCTTATTGACTTTCACCTGTACCCCAATGTGAATACTGGCTAAATCATATGGTGGGAACAAGATCCACCAATCTAATTTGTCCCAATGTCAACCTGGGTCCAGAAACATCCTACTCCTTGCCAGATGGGAAATAGACTGACAATTGTCAAGATTTTGCAATTATCTTCAATATGCCTCACTGAGTCCAAAATGTATCTGCCAATGGGAAATACACTGATAACTGTCTTATTGGGTCTCTTTAACCTGGCAAATATTGTCCCACATGCCCACTCTTTTATTGTGTCCAGATGTGTCTGTTTTGTTTCCTGATCCATGCTATTACCCCAAAGTGCACCTTCAAGGCAGAGGGCAACTGACTTGGGGCCAGGTCCTCCAAGAAATTTTTCCGCTCATCCAAGAGACTTCTTTAGTTGGTTTTACACAGAAAGAGTTGGACACAGTAGAGTTCCTCATTATTCACAATTAAAGCTGTGGGGAAACGGGGCATCCAAAGCTAATAGACCAATCAACAAGCAATTCCCTTGATGCACTATACTGGTCCATTCAGGATGAGCATCCTATACTCTGACTGCAGCAGCACAAGCTCAAATTTCAGTGAAACCTGCTTTGTATGGTAATCCTCCAGACTGAATGCAAAGTGTGTAACCACCATTTAACTCAAAACCTATCGCTTCAGGTCAATACTGTCAAATTTGAGCCCTTCAAGGTTATATGAACAGACCAGGTGACTGCTCAACATGCCCCCACCAACGCCACTGTTTTCAGTCTAAATGGCTTAACATTATACCTAACAGCCTACTTTAAATTAATATTGAAAAATTTTTTTTTACCTGTACTCTAGCTAAAAACCAGGCTCCACTGAGATTTGAACTCAGATCACTGGATTCAGAGTCCAGAGTGCTAACCATTACACCATGGAACCTGGTTAAAAATCCTGCATTGGTTTATGTCAAAACTAGGCAGTTTTTTCATAATATCCACAAGTATGATATTGATGGTACACAACAATCACAAGGAAGATAAAAAAGCACAATTACCAGACCAACTTAAGTCATTTGTTAGCTTACAGATCCCTTCCTGGGGGTCTCCTCCTCCAACAAGTCAAGAAAGGTAACTAAAGGACTTGCCACAAACAATGAATTCAGCAAGATATGCCTTGTACAAAACACATGGTAACCTTACATTAATGTGGACAAGAAACTTGGTCATGATGTACATCGGGAAAAATGATTCATGTCCCCCCGTTTACAAAGAATTGGATGATTCATTTCCTCCTCCTGTCTCAGATGAAGGAAAGAAACCACTTGTTGTCAGAAGTGGGATTCAACCCACCCTCCAGTGGAGACTTCACCTGACCTTCCTCCTTGACCGCCGGGTCCATCCTTGACCCCAGCATCCAAAATTATTCTTTGTAGACCCTTTCAAAAATTATAATATAGTGAATGAAACCTAATGATATGGTAGGTTCTCAGTCATCCATGTCATAGTTAACCAAGGAGAAGGTTTCTCTGTTGTCAGTCCCCTTTTCAATGGTCCTCCTGTTTTCATGGGGACTGGAAGAAATGGTCGTCCAGGTGACAAATTTGAGTCAATGACAATGTGGTGCAGGATGACCCTTTTGACTTTGTCCCCAATGTGCAATACAGGCTAAATCATATGGGGGAACAAGATCCACCAATCTTTTTGTCCACAATTCAACCTGGGTCCAGGCTGTTGACATCTATGGGTAGACACCAGACTTGGGTTAACATTTTACTATTTATTATTAATATGCCCAACTGAGTCCAAAATGTATTATGGGAAAACACTGATAACTGTCTTATTGTCTATTACCTGGGATTATTATTTTGCCGAATAATGCCCCCTCCTCAGATGATGTTTTGTTTTGTTTCCAAAAACCCCTTCTTGAAAGTGCATCAACAAGGAAGAGGGCAACTGGAATTGGTGATGGACCTCCTCACAGAAAAAAATTTTTTCTCCTCCTCATCCAAGAGACTTCTGGACCTGGTTTTACACAGAAAGAGTTGGACACACAGGACTTCCTGTGAAACCCTAGCCTCTGGAAAGCTGGGGGAAAGGGGGGCATCCAAATATAATAGACCAATCAACAAGATAACCTTCACTGATGCACTTGTACTGGTCCATTCAGGATGAACTGTATAAGACTCTGGGTACACAGGACAAGCTCAAATTTCAAAACCTGCTTTGATGGTAATTACGAGACTGAATGCAAAGTGTGTAACCACCATTTAACTCTCAAACCTATAGTCTTCTGGTCAATACTGTCAAATTTGGAGCTCCTTCAAGTGTATATGAAAGACCAGGTGACTGCTCAACATGCCCCCACCAACGTACTGTTTTCAGTCTAAATGGCTTAGTGATACCTATGAGCCTACTTTTAAATTAGTTGTGGATAAATTTTTTTTTTACCTGTACTCTAGCTAAAACCAGGCTCCACTGAGATTTGAACTCAGATCACTGATTCAGAGTCCAGAGTCCTAACCATTACACCATGGAACCTTTAAAAATCCTGAATTGGTTTGCTAGGCAGTTTTTTTTCATAATATCCACAAGTATGATATTGATGGTACACAACAATCACAAGGAAGATAAAAAGCAACAATTACAGACCAACTTAAGTCATTTGGTTAGCTAAGCATTCAGAGGAAGTGGGAAAAGGCAAGTCAAGAAAAGGTTTTACGACTTGCCACAAACAATGAATTCAGCATAGATACGTCTACTGGTACAAACACATGGTAACTTTACATGTGTGGACAAGAAACTTGCTCATGATGTACTCTCTGCAAGCAATCTCTTCTGTCCCCTTGTTTACAAAGAATTGCTAAGTTCATTATTCCCAATACCATGTCTCAGATGATAGTAAGCAAAAAACCACTTGTTGTCAGAAGTTTCTTTGATTGTGAACCACGCCCAGTGGAGACTTGAATGTTAAGCCTAACAGTGGCCATCCTTACTGAAACCAAGGCCCCTAATCTAACAGCCCTTAAAAAAAATTATTAGAATAGTGAATGAACTATGTAATGATATGTTTTTCATCCATGTCATGTTAACAAGGGAAGGTTTTGGTCAGAGTCTTCCAAATATATGGGTTTTCATGGGGACATGGAAGGGAAAGCTCGCCAGGGTGACAATGGTACAATGCATGGTGCAGGATGACAGGGTATCTTATTGACTTTTACCCCAATGTTTTTAATACAGGCAAAATCAATGGTGGGAACAAGATCCACCAATCTTTTGGTCCAAATGTCAACCTGGGTCCAGAAATGTCCTTTGCCAGATGGGAAATAGACTGACAATTGGGTCAACATTTTGCAATTATCTTCAATATGCCCAACTGAGTCCAAAAATGTATCTGCCAGATGGGAAATACACTGATAACTGTCTTATTGGTCTAAACGTGGCAAATATTGTCCGTACAATGCCCACATTGAGTCCAGATGTGTCTGTTTTGTTTCCCTGGATCCATGCTATTACCCCAAAAGTGCACAACAAGGCAGAGGGCAACTGGACTTGGTGAAAGGTCCTCCAAGAAATTTTTCTCTCTCATCCAAGAGACTTCTTTAGTTGGTTTTTACACAGAAAGAGTTGGACACAGTGCCCACTTCCTAACCCTATCTCACAATTGAAAGCTGTGGGGAAAGGGGCATCCAAAGCTAATAGACCAATCAACAAGCAATTCTGATGCACTATACTGGTCCATTCAGGATGAGCACTGTATACTCTGACTGCAGCAGCACAAGCTCAAATTTCAGTGAAACCTGCTTTGTATGGTAATTACGAGACTGAATGCAAAGTGTGTAACCACCATTTAACTCAAAACCTATCGCTTCTGGTCAATACTGTCAAATTTGGAGCTCCTTCAAGTTATATGACAGACCAACTGACTCAACATGCCCCCCCCACCAACGTACTGTTTTCAGTCTAAATGGCTTATTATACCTATGAGCCTACTTTAAATTAGTTGTGGAAAGTTTTTTTTTTTACCTGTAATCTAATTAAAAACCAGGCTCCACTGAGATTTGAACTCAGATCACTGGATTCAGAGTCCAGAGAGTGCTTAACCATTACACCATGGAACCTTTTAATAATCCTGCATTGGTTTGCTAGGCAGTTTCTTTCATATATATCCACAAGTATGATATTGATGGTACACAACAATCACAAGGAAGATAAAAAGCAACAATTACAGACCAACTTAAGTCATTTTTGGTTAGCTAAGCATTCAGAGGAAATGGGAAAGGCAAGTCAAGAAAAGGTTTTAAAGGACTTGCCACAAACAATGAATTCAGCAGTAGATACATCTACTGTGTACAAACACATGGTAACTTTTACATGTGTGGACAAGAAACTTGCTCATGATGTACTGCAATTGCGCACATTCATGTCCCCTTGTTTACAAAGAATTGCTAAGTTCATTATTCCCAATACCATGTCTCAGATGATAGTAAGCAAAGAAACCACTTTGTTGTCAGAAGTGGGATTCAACCCACGCCTCAGTGGAGACTGCGACCTGAACGCAGCGCCTTGGACCGCATCGGCCATCCTGACTGATCCAAGAGCTAATCTGTAGGACCCTTCTCAAAAATTATAATATAGTGAATGAACTATGTAATGATATGGTAGGTTCTCAGTCATCCATGTCATAGTTAACAAGGGAAGGTTTCTCAGTTGTCAGTCCAAATATATGGGTTTTCATGGGGACATGGAAGAAAGTCGCCAGGGTGACAATGTGCTTGACAATGACAATGCATGGTGCAGGATGTGACGGCATCTTATTGACTTTGTACCCCAATGTGCAATACAGGCTAAATCATATGGTGGGAACAAGATCCACCAATCTTTTGGTCCACAATGTCAACCTGGGTCCAGAAATGTCCTTGCCAGATGGGAAATAGACTGACAATTGGGTCAACATTTTGCAATTATCTTCAATATGCCCAACTGAGTCCAAAAAAAAGTATCTGCCAGATGGGAAATACACTGATAACTGTCTTATTGGTCTAAACGTGGCAAATATTGCCGTACAATGCCCACATTGAGTCCAGATGTGTCTGTTTTGTTTCCTGATCCATGCTATTACCCCAAAAAGTGCACAACAAGGCAGAGGGCAACTGGACTTGGTGAAAGGTCCTCCCAAGAAATTTTTTTCTCTCATCCAAGAGACTTTTTAGTTGGTTTTTACACAGAAAAGAGTTGGACACAGTGCCCACTTCCTAACCCCTATCTCACAATTGAAAGCTGTGGGGAAGGGGGGTTCCAAAGCTAATAGACCAATCAACAAGCAATTCTGATGCACTATACTGGTCCATTCAGGATGAGCACTGTATACTCTGACTGCAGCAGCACAAGCTCAAATTTCAGTGAAACCTGCTTTGTATGGTAATTACGAGACTGAATGCAAAGTGTGTAACCACCATTTAACTCAAAACCTATCGCTTCTGGTCAATACTGTCAAATTTGGAGCTCCTTCAAGTTATATGAAAGACCAGGTGACTGCTCAACATGCCCCCACCAACGTACTGTTTTCAGTCTAAATGGCTTAGGACATTATACCTATGAGCCTACTTTTTTTAAATTAGTTGTGGAAAGTTTTTTTTTTTACCTGTACTCTAGCTAAAAACCAGGCTCCACTGAGATTTGAACTCAGATCACTGGATTCAGAGTCCAGAGTGCTAACCATTACACCATGGAACCTTTAAAAAAATCCTGCATTGGTTTGCTAGGCAGTTTCTTTCATAATATCCACAAGTATGATATTGATGGTACACAACAATCACAAGGAAGATAAAAAAGCAACAATTACAGACCAACTTAAGTCATTTGGTTAGCTAAGCATTCAGAGGAAGTGGGAAAAGGCAAGTCAAAGAAAAGGTTTTAAAGGACTTGCCACAAACAATGAATTCAGCAGTAGATACATCTACTGTGTACAAACACATGGTAACTTTACATGTGTGGACAAGAAACTTGCTCATGATGTACTCGCAATTGCGTACATTCATGTCCCCTTGTTTACAAAGAATTGCTAAGTTCATTATTCCCAATACCATGTCTCAGATGATAGTAAGCAAAGAAACCACTTGTTGTCAGAAGTGGGATTCGAACCCACGCCTCCAGTGGAGACTGCGACCTGAACGCAGCGCCTTGGACCGCTCGGCCATCCTGACTGATCCAAGAGCTAATCTGTAGGACCCTTCTCAAAAATTATAATATAGTGAATGAACTATGTAATGATATGGTAGGTTCTCAGTCATCCATGTCATAGTTAACAAGGGAAGGTTTCTCAGTTGTCAGTCCAAATATATGGGTTTTCATGGGGACATGGAAGAAAGTCGCCAGGGTGACAATGTGCTTGACAATGACAATGCATGGTGCAGGATGTGACGGCATCTTATTGACTTTGTACCCCAATGTGCAATACAGGCTAAATCATATGGTGGGAACAAGATCCACCAATCTTTTGGTCCACAATGTCAACCTGGGTCCAGAAATGTCCTTGCCAGATGGGAAATAGACTGACAATTGGGTCAACATTTTGCAATTATCTTCAATATGCCCAACTGAGTCCAAAAATGTATCTGCCAGATGGGAAATACACTGATAACTGTCTTATTGGTCTAAACGTGGCAAATATTGCCGTACAATGCCCACATTGAGTCCAGATGTGTCTGTTTTGTTTCCTGATCCATGCTATTACCCCAAAAGTGCACAACAAGGCAGAGGGCAACTGACTTGGTGAAAGGTCCTCCGAAGAAATTTTTTCTCTCATCCAAGAGACTTCTTTAGTTGGTTTTACACAGAAAGAGTTGGACACAGTGCCCACTTCCTAACCCCTATCTCACAATTGAAAGCTGTGGGGAAAGGGGTTCCAAAGCTAATAGACCAATCAACAAGCAATTCTGATGCACTATACTGGTCCATTCAGGATGAGCACTGTATACTCTGACTGCAGCAGCACAAGCTCAAATTTCAGTGAAACCTGCTTTGTATGGTAATTACGAGACTGAATGCAAAGTGTGTAACCACCATTTAACTCAAAACCTATCGCTTCTGGTCAATACTGTCAAATTTGGAGCTCCTTCAAGTTATATGACAGACCAGGTGACTGCTCAACATGCCCCCACCAACGTACTGTTTTCAGTCTAAATGGCTTAGGACATTATACCTATGAGCCTACTTTAAATTAGTTGTGGAAAGTTTTTTTTTTACCTGTACTCTAGCTAAAACCAGGCTCCACTGAGATTTGAACTCAGATCACTGGATTCAGAGTCCAGAGTGCTAACCATTACACCATGGAACCTTTAAAAATCCTGCATTGGTTTGCTAGGCAGTTTCTTTCATAATATCCACAAGTATGATATTGATGGTACACAACAATCACAAGGAAGATAAAAAAAGCAACAATTACAGACCAACTTAAGTCATTTGGTTAGCTAAGCATTCAGAGGAAGTGGGAAAAGGCAAGTCAAGAAAAAGGTTTTAAAGGACTTGCCACAAACAATGAATTCAGCAGTAGATACGTCTACTGTGTACAAACACATGGTAACTTTACATGTGTGGACAAAGAAAACTTGCTCATGATGTACTCGCAATTGCGTACATTCATGTCCCTTGTTTACAAAAAGAATTGCTAAGTTCATTATTCCCAATACCATGTCTCAGATGATAGTAAGCAAAAAACCACTTGTTGTCAGAAGTGGGATTCAACCCACGCCTCCAGTGGAGACTGCGACCTGAACGCAGCGCCTTGGACCGCTCGGCCATCCTGACTGATCCAAGAGCTAATCTGTAGGACCCTTCTCAAAAATTATAATATAGTGAATGAACTATGTAATGATATGGTAGGTTCTCAGTCATCCATGTCATAGTTAACAAGGGAAGGTTTCTCAGTTGTCAGTCCAAATATATGGGTTTTCATGGGGACATGGAAGAAAGTCGCCAGGGTGACAATGTGCTTGACAATGACAATGCATGGTGCAGGATGTGACGGCATCTTATTGACTTTGTACCCCAATGTGCAATACAGGCTAAATCATATGGTGGGAACAAGATCCACCAATCTTTTGGTCCACAATGTCAACCTGGGTCCAGAAATGTCCTTGCCAGATGGGAAATAGACTGACAATTGGGTCAACATTTTGCAATTATCTTCAATATGCCCAACTGAGTCCAAAAATGTATCTGCCAGATGGGAAATACACTGATAACTGTCTTATTGGTCTAAACGTGGCAAATATTGCCGCATTACAATGCCCACATTGAGTCCAGATGTGTCTGTTTTTTGTTTCCTGATCCATGCTATTACCCCAAAAGTGCACAACAAGGCAGAGGGCAACTGGACTTGGTGAAAGGTCCTCCGAAGAAATTTTTTTCTCTCATCCAAGAGACTTCTTTAGTTGGTTTTTACACAGAAAGAGTTGGACACAGTGCCCACTTCCTAACCCCTATCTCACAATTGAAAGCTGTGGGGAAAGGGGGGTTCCAAAGCTAATAGACCAATCAACAAGCAATTCTGATGCACTATACTGGTCCATTCAGGATGAGCACTGTATACTCTGACTGCAGCAGCACAAGCTCAAATTTCAGTGAAACCTGCTTTGTATGGTAATTACGAGACTGAATGCAAAGTGTGTAACCACCATTTAACTCAAAACCTATCGCTTCTGGTCAATACTGTCAAATTTGAGCTCCTTCAAGTTATATGACAGACCAGGTGACTGCTCAACATGCCCCCACCAACGCATTGTTTTCAGTCTAAATGGCTTAGGACATTATACCTATGAGCCTACTTTAAATTAGTTGTGGAAAGTTTTTTTTTTACCTGTACTCTAGCTAAAAACCAGGCTCCACTGAGATTTGAACTCAGATCACTGGATTCAGAGTCCAGAGTGCTAACCATTACACCATGGAACCTTTAAAAATCCTGCATTGGTTTGCTAGGCAGTTTCTTTCATAATATCCACAAGTATGATATTGATGGTACACAACAATCACAAGGAAGATAAAAAAGCAACAATTACAGACCAACTTAAGTCATTTGGTTAGCTAAGCATTCAGAGGAAGTGGGAAAAGGCAAGTCAAGAAAAGGTTTTAAAGGACTTGCCACAAACAATGAATTCAGCAGTAGATACGTCTACTGTGTACAAACACATGGTAACTTTACATGTGTGGACAAGAAACTTGCTCATGATGTACTCGCAATTGCGTATTCATGTCCCCTTGTTTACAAAGAATTGCTAAGTTCATTATTCCCAATACCATGTCTCAGATGATAGTAAGCAAAGAAACCACTTGTTGTCAGAAGTGGGATTCGAACCCACGCCTCCAGTGGAGACTGCGACCTGAACGCAGCGCCTTGGACCACTCGGCCATCCTGACTGATCCAAGAGCTACTCTGTAGGACCCGTCTCAAAAATTATAATATAGTGAATGAACTATGTAATGATATGGTAGGTTCTCAGTCATCCATGTCATAGTTAACAAGGGAAGGTTTCTCAGTTGTCAGTCCAAATATATGGGTTTTCATGGGGACATGGAAGAAAGTCGCCAGGGTGACAATGTGCTTGACAATGACAATGCATGGTGCAGGATGTGACGGCATCTTATTGACTTTGTACCCCAATGTGCAATACAGGCTAAATCATATGGTGGGAACAAGATCCACCAATCTTTTGGTCCACAATGTCAACCTGGGTCCAGAAATGTCCTTGCCAGATGGGAAATAGACTGACAATTGGGTCAACATTTTGCAATTATCTTCAATATGCCCAACTGAGTCCAAAAATGTATCTGCCAGATGGGAAATACACTGATAACTGTCTTATTGGTCTAAACGTGGCAAATATTGCCGTACAATGCCCACATTGAGTCCAGATGTGTCTGTTTTGTTTCCTGATCCATGCTATTACCCCAAAAGTGCACAACAAGGCAGAGGGCAACTGGACTTGGTGAAAGGTCCTCCGAAGAAATTTTTTCTCTCATCCAAGGAGACTTCTTTAGTTGGTTTTTACACAGAAAGAGTTGGACACAGTGCCCACTTCCTAACCCCTATCTCACAATTGAAAGCTGTGGGGAAAGGGGGTTCCAAAGCTAATAGACCAATCAACAAAGCAATTCTGATGCACTATACTGGTCCATTCAGGATGAGCACTGTATACTCTGACTGCAGCAGCACAAGCTCAAATTTCAGTGAAACCTGCTTTGTATGGTAATTACGAGACTGAATGCAAAGTGTGTAACCACCATTTAACTCAAAACCTATCGCTTCTGGTCAATACTGTCAAATTTGGAGCTCCTTCAAGTTATATGACAGACCAGGTGACTGCTCAACATGCCCCCACCAACGTACTGTTTTCAGTCTAAATGGCTTAGGACATTATACCTATGAGCCTACTTTAAATTAGTTGTGGAAAGTTTTTTTTTTTTTACCTGTACTCTAGCTAAAAACCAGGCTCCACTGAGATTTGAACTCAGATCACTGGATTCAGAGTCCAGAGTGCTAACCATTACACCATGGAACCTTTAAAAATCCTGCATTGGTTTGCTAGGCAGTTTCTTTCATAATATCCACAAGTATGATATTGATGGTACACAACAATCACAAGGAAGATAAAAAAGCAACAATTACAGACCAACTTAAGTCATTTGGTTAGCTAAGCATTCAGAGGAAGTGGGAAAAGGCAAGTCAAGAAAAGGTTTTAAAGGACTTGCCACAAACAATGAATTCAGCAGTAGATACGTCTACTGTGTACAAACACATGGTAACTTTACATGTGTGGACAAGAAACTTGCTCATGATGTACTCGCAATTGCGTACATTCATGTCCCCTTGTTTACAAAGAATTGCTAAGTTCATTATTCCCAATTCCATGTCTCAGATGATAGTAAGCAAAGAAACCACTTGTTGTCAGAAGTGGGATTCGAACCCACGCCTCCAGTGGAGACTGCGACCTGAACGCAGCGCCTTGGACCGCTCGGCCATCCTGACTGATCCAAGAGCTAATCTGTAGGACCCGTCTCAAAATTATAATATAGTGAATGAACTATGTAATGATATTGTAGGTTCTCAGTCATCCATGTCATAGTTAACAAGGGAAGGTTTCTCAGTTGTCAGTCCAAATATATGGGTTTTCATGGGGACATGGAAGAAAGTCGCCAGGGTGACAATGTGCTTGACAATGACAATGCATGGTGCAGGATGTGACGGCATCTTATTGACTTTGTACCCCAATGTGCAATACAGGCTAAATCATATGGTGGGAACAAGATCCACCAATCTTTTGGTCCACAATGTCAACCTGGGTCCAGAAATGTCCTTGCCAGATGGGAAATCAATGGTGGGGTAACATTTTGCTGTATCTTCAATATGCCCAATCTTTCCAAAATGTATCTCCAAATTTTACACTGTAACTGTCCATTCACCATTCAAGAAATTCATACAGATGGTACAAAGGTGCCATCTGCTTTTGTTTCTGATCAGATAAAACATGCACAACAAGGCAGAGGGCAACGGGGGCAAAGGTTCAACTTTTTCCCAAGGACTTTTTAGCAATTATCTTCAATAAACCGTACCACTGAAAGCCCAACTGAGTTATCTTCAATAAAAAAAAATGTATCTGCCAGATGGGAAATACACTGATAACTGTCTTATTGGTCTAAACTCAAACTTTAACTCAAAACCTATCGCTTCTGGTCAATACTGTCAAATTTGGAGCTCCTTCAAGTTATATGACAGCCCAGGTGACTGCTCAACATGCCCCCACCAACGTACTGTTTTCAGTCTAAATGGCTTAGGACATTATACCTATGAGCCTACTTTAAATTAGTTGTGGAAAGTTTTTTTTTTTTACCTGTACTCTAGCTAAAAACCAGGCACCACTGAGATTTGAACTCAGATCACTGGATTCAGAGTCCAGAGTGCTAACCATTACACCATGGAACCTTTAAAAATCCTGCATTGGTTTGCTAGGCAGTTTCTTTCATAATATCCACAAGTATGATATTGATGGTACACAACAATCACAAGGAAGATAAAAAAGCAACAATTACAGACCAACTGTGATAGTAAAATTATCATTGTTTGGTGTTGCTCTGATCAATTCCCAAATAAGGAATGTGGGTGTGCTAATCTGAATCTGCTTACATGACCAAAATGCTTGTCTGGTCACTTTGACCAAAGTGCAGTCTCGGGTCACTTAAATAACGAGAAATGAAACACTTGTCTGCTTACATGACCAAAATGCTTGTCTGGGTCACTTTGACCAAAGTGCAGTCTCGGGTCACTTAAATAAGGGAAATGAAACACTTGCTGTACGCCAATGCTCTAGTGTAAAACTATAAAGAGCAGGGGGTCTCTGCGCTCTGGTAGAGTCTACTGTGGGTTGCGTACGGAACGCCCAGATGGTTGCACAGGGGATCTACCGGGGTGTTGGCTCTCCACCCATTGGCTTACGGTAAGCTTCGTTTTCTGTTTGATTATGTGTAACCAAGTGTGAGGGATTGTGGGTTGAGATTGGCAATAAACGCCATTATTGTATCAGTCTAACCTGAGTCCAGTGTGATCATTTCCTGGGGTGCCGACCAACCCCCGATCCTCCTTAAATTTATTTCAAGACAATTTTGGCGTTGTCGGCAGGATACAGAGGGTTGACTACACACAGGAAATGGCTTTTTTGAGAAGAAAAAAGAAAAGTGTAGAATCACCTAGAGAGGGTGAGAAGGATGAGTATCCAGGACTGCCCCCAGTGTGGCGGGGGCAGATGTGGGGACCAGTGAGTCCAATGTTGTATAAGTTGATTGGACCGCCGAGTCCTTTAGTGGGCGCAGTACCAAAAGCGCCGCTGAAAGGGACAGGCGAGATTGCATGGGTTTTAGCTGCCGCTTGGCAGGAACGAATCGGAGCGCTAGATCGATCAACGACGCTAGAATGTAAACAGCGACAGCAAATAGAGAAATTAGAAAAAGAAAATGACAGGGGCATAGATGATGGATGGGACCCCGCGTCATGGGACGGGGGATAGGCTACAGGGAGAGTTGTGTGCTGCAGGAATGTGGAGGAAGCAGGCAGCCAAAAGAGAGACAGAGACAGATAAGGGAAACTACAGAGACAATTTTTTCCCTTGTTCTCTGTTTGCGCCTTTTTATTTGGAATATAACGAAAACCAAGCATAAATCACATCTGAAAATGGGGGATTCACTATTGAACATTGGGTTGGATTGATTGAAAAATTGGATGGGAACAGTCAGAACAGGAAACAACGGAGCCTGGGGCGCCCTTAAATAAAGGTGAGCAGAACCTGTTGTGAATCAAATCTGCACATTGGTGACATATAAATTAAGGCAATGATGTTTTCATGGTCTGACTGATAAAAATTGGAGTGATCCAGTGGGGTTATTAATGCTATGTGTTGTTGAAAAGTAAAGAGTAGCCAAACAGTGGGTTTGGTGAGAAGTAGTGTGTATTTTGTCTGAGAGACAGACTACACACATGGAGGAGGTAATGTGTTAAAATTTCTGAACGCAGAACTTCTTGAAACATGAGTAGTGTTAAAATTTCTTAGCAAAATTCTATGAGGAGTAATGTATGTATACATGATTACAATCACAATTATATGAGGGTGTCTGCCGAATTACATACATTGATTACTGAGTTGGGACCAGATCCCTATAGATTACAGATGGACTTATTGGTAAAAGAGAAGAAAAAAAAAAAAACACAATGAGTCAGAGAGCTAGAGAAAGGAAAAAGGAAAAAGTAATGGAAGAATATAGAACAGTTGGTTGGTACCAATTCCAGAATTGTTAGATTTAAGAAAAATGAGTAAAAAAGGGTACGTGCATGTACGTGTGTATGTGTATGTATATATATATATATATATGGAGATGTGTGTATGCATATATATATATACATATTTGAAATTGCTCAAGAAGAATGAGCCAGAGTACATGGATTGCCACTGTTATGGGAAGACTAAGTTTATGTTTTGTTTTTTTTAACAAGTCAAAAAAAAGTTTGAGGTGCTTAGTCATGGAGGGAGCATGAGCAACATGGTCATAAATACAGACAGACAACTGAACATTCAGAGGAAACCTGAGGTTGTATATGTGTAGATATGAATTTGTTTTTTGATTAAGGTACAATTACGTTAACAGCCGCTAGGTTTGTAAAAACATTGTTGAAATAGTTTAAAATGCCGGACTGTAGTGGGAACATGTGGAGAGCTCTGATACAGGCAGGGGTGAGAAAGGAGGAGATAGACGGTCTTCCTACTAATGAGCTAGCACAGAGGTGTAGGCAGAAAGGGTTAAAAGTTAACACTGTACAGGCCGTTTCATGCAACCGAGAAATGATGCAAGGGTTAACTGATGTGCTGCGTGATTTAAAAGATACCATGAGAGCGGTGTCCAGTGCTCCTCCTGCTGAGGAGAGTGAGAGTGAGGAAGAAGTGGAGATTGCAGCTGTCAGAAAGCGGAAGGAAAAGAAAAAGGGCAAAGGGAAAGGTAAACGGGAAAGACAGGAGGAATATCAGTGGGAAGAAGGGGATAAATACTAGGGGTGTGGCCGAGCCTCCCAAGACCAGATGGTAACACACTGGTCAACAAATGACATTAGACCACATGTAGAAGTACATATTTATTGGCAAAAAGTATTTGCTCTGGTCGATACGGGGGCAGAGGCCTCCATAGTCAGGAATGACGCTACACTTAACTAGTGGGCAATTCACATTTGGAGTAAAACGAATTAGAGTTATTTTGGTTGGAAAAGTGAAAATGAAGCCGTTTCCCCTGCCCGTACCAACTAAAGTTGTGAGTATGAAGCAATACAGGGCCCCAGGGGGACAAGAGGAAATAACTGCTACTATAAAGGAGTATTTAGAGGCAGGAGTTTTGAAAACTACAACTACTCAGTGGAACAATCCATTATGGCCAGTAAAGAAGCCTGATGATTCATGGCGAATGACTGTTGATTACAGAGAGTTGAACAAACATACACCGCCATTGACTGCTGCTGTGCCTGATGTGATAACTGTAGTAGGAAAGGTGTCAACATCATAGGAAGGGAGTTCCTCAGTATGTGCAGGGACATCTTAACAAGGGGAAGAAGCCTGGACAGGTATGGCAGATGGATTTTATTGGCCCAATGCCAATATCACAGAACAAGAAATTTGTGTGTACCGCTGTAGACACTTATTCAGGAGTAATGGTTTGTTACCCGTGTAAACTAGCAACGCAAAATAGCACCCTGAGTTGTTTAGCCCTAATTCAGCAGTACTATGGAACTCCATTGGAAGTTCAAACAGATAATGGTACTCATTTAACTGGACACAAGGTAAAAGAGTGGGCAAAAGATCATAATGTACATTGATTTTCCATGTTCCCTACCACCCCCTCAGGCTGCAGGGCTTATTGAGCGACTCAAAGAAAAATTGAGGAAACTCTCCCCAAACACAATCTGGAGGATGGTCTAAACATTTGCAGGTGGCGTTGAATCAGATCAACAATAGGCCACTGGGGAGTGAAGTAATCCCCTGATGAGGATGGTAGCACAACATGAAGCTAGAAGTGTAGAGGGAACCATTAAAATGTGGAAAAATAAACGATCAGGCTGAAATTTCAGTCAGGGACACCCGGCAGCAGGAGTAGATTTGAAAACTATAGAAACAGTGAGTTTAGGGTTGCAGTGTCCCCCTAACACCTATGGACATATCTTACCCCGTAGTGGTCTCTCTCCTTAAAGGGTTAACCATCCAGGCGGGGTAATAGATGCAGACTATCAAGAGAAATTGGGGAAGTTTGCAGGTTGATGTCAGACCAACCATCAGTCCTAGAGAAGGGACAAAAATAGCCCAGTTAGTATTAAACCATGTATTCTTACCCCAGTACAGGAGAGATAAGTAAAACCAGTGTTATTGACCAGCAGGGAGAGCAAGGTTTTGGCCCACAGACAAAACAATACTGGGGCAAGCATGGGTGAAACAGGCAAATGGTCCCCTCAAGGCCTATGGAGATAATAGCACAAGGAAATGATTCAACTTGTAAGTGTGTTAAATACAGGAGAAGAAAAATGGGTGAATGTTTCTGTTACTCATTGTTATAACAGGGAAAACAATCAGTGTCATTCTATATCAGTTGTTAATGCTGTGGTAACAGAATCATGTCTGAGTAC
>JAEKDQ010000774.1:0-104967 GCA_026937815.1 Etheostoma perlongum | reverse complement strand
CAATTTCTAAAAGAACCAGCCATATGCTGGTAAATACTATTAAAGTCGAGAATCTAGCATTTCTTAACAGAGGGCATATCTTCACCCTAGAAAGATTTTCTGATGTGCTTTCTATTAGCATAATTCCTGCCTATAATAACCATACTGTTTATATAAAGAGTAAAATTAAAATCAGGAACTTCATTTAGTTTTTTTATAACTTTCATTTAATTCTAATATGCCATTAGGACAAACCTCTGCGTTAGCCAAAGGCCTAAATGACATCACATCAAGGGCTTTACTACCCAAACACACATTGCAGAGGAGATGGAACCAAGCAGTCGCCAGTAATGAATGGATTGGAGTGTCTGAGGTCTGAGTGCTGTGTTGCAGTATGAATGGCCCTCTAGTGTGTGTGTGTGTGTGTGTGTGTGTGTGTGTGTGTGTGACAGCAACGCTCTGATTGGGTGAGGGTTGCCATGCAAATATCTAGCGGCAGATAATGATTACATTTGGGAAGGTTACAGACAACTATGACAACAATGCTATGTTGAATCAAAAAAACCTATACATAAGGTACTATACCTATAATAAAAAAATAGTCACATCATTATACAATAAAAAATTCATTAATAATAAACAGAAAACTTACCTCCTAGAATAAAGAGCAACTTATACTTTTACATGTTACAAAAATTCATAAGAAAGACAAGTGAGCATCCCCTCTAGGGTTCCTCCAGGTCGTCCCATTGTATCGGATTTTCATACAGTGAGACATACATACAGATTTGATGACTATTTGAACCCTCTTCAAAATTACATGATAGTTATATTAGCACCTTTTATATTTTGTGGACAAGATTAAACGATAAAAGTACCTCACCTGTGCTCCTTCTTCTTGCAGTGATGTCATCGTTAGTTCCGTATACTAATATTAATTCAACAGAAGCTCATGGCTGTAAAAAAACATGTTTCAGACGTGCACCTAAATAGCAAGAGACCTGACAAGGAACTTCTTTACAATTATTGAACCAATCTCACAAAACATTTTGAATTTGACAATCAGATTTTGCAGACTAGAGTACAGCCATGGGAAGAATGAATCGGCTACGCTGTGACATATTTATGCAATAACAACTGGGAGCCCTAAACCCTGCCATAAAAAAAAAGTCATTACATTATTACAGGTACCTTCATGACATTTGGGGGTATTTGGCCTTTTCTCGGAAGGAGTTCCAACCATTTTTAAACACTTTGAAATCGTCACAATCAGTCCATCAAACTTACAGCTACACTGGATTTAAACCCATTGATTTTTTGACACCACCACTTTATGGGGCCTACTTTTTAGAGAAACTAAGATTGGATGTTAAAGTTTTAAAGAATCAGACACACATGCTCTGTTATTTAGAACCAGGCACCATCCTAAATTAAACATTCACATTTAGTTAAATCCCACAATTATTAAGATTCAGCAGAATCTGTACCAGAAATTAAGATTTTAAAAAGCTGTCAAGGTGTTCATTTCCTCATTGACCAGTAGGGGGGTAATTTTACGCAATATTTTGCAAGGCGGCTTTCAAAACTTTCAGTCAAACCAAAACCAATTTGTCTAGACCCAATCCTGCCCATTATCACCACCTTTCAACATCCAATCTTAAGTTTTGTCAGAGACTTCCAAAATATTTTTTTTTTTTCCTCAGGAGGTAATACTATTTTTTCCTGAAAGAACACAAAGTATAGGCATTTAAGAAAAAATATAACCTGGGTGATATGCTTGTTACAGTAGACAATTAAAGCTATTAACTACACCCAGGACCAAAATCCAGGCAGAATATTTAGAGCATCATGCAAATTTGTTCAGAACCAGACCAATAAGGAGCCCTATGTGCACAGAGAAAGCGACAGATGTTAGGAGAACTGCATTTATTTGACAAGATAAAACAATGCCTCATCACAATATGTGGAGAAACGGGTACAAACACAGTGTTAACACGATTTGTTGGCCAACATAGATACAACATCATAATCTGAAAACAAAGCATTCCTTTTGGTATATAACATTTTGTTGATATGTGGTTAATCCAATTCGAGAAAATTGGTATTAGAATCTAATCCAAATTGGTCTATTACAGAGAAGAAAGAGAAAGAGTGTGGATCACCTGACCCTGAGGTCTCAATGAGAGGTGATATTATCAGAAAGTTAATATTTATTATTTTTGCTTCTAGTCCTTCCACCCCTAACTCCCTGAATCTCCCAACCCCGCCCTGACCCTAATCCCAACCCCCAACACTCCACTCCTATCCCAACTCCTATCTCTGACCCTTAACCCAACCCCTAGCACCTGTTCCCTGACCCCAACCCTATCCTATCCCAACCCTCCCAACCTTCCAAATCCTAAACCAAACCAAACTTAAGACCTGCCTTGGGTTCATAAATTGGTTTAATGAGTGAGAAGATTGGACCAATTTATGTTTATATTCCTGTGGTCCTCAATGCCAGGTGGATCGGACAACAGCAACATTGACAACATCCATGGTTGTCTTTTTAAATTCCTGCTGTTCCAATGTGCCAGACTTTTTTCCTTCAAACCTCAACCGCCTGTGACCTGGATGAGGCTCTCCAAGCTTCTCTTCCCAGGCAGACCCCTGGGACACATTTCTTTTGAAAAAAAGAAAGAAAAGTTGTTTTAAATGTATTCAAGATTCATGTAATGGAGTTTACCACAGAGATTTAAGACTTGAAAAAGATATATACACTCTGTATACCCCTTTTCTTTTGCCAATGTTATCAGAAACCTAATATATGGACTGAAAGAAGAATGTTTGTATACAAAATGAGAAGGTTATTTTCCTGGGTTTGGACTTATCAATTTATATCTCCATAAATGCCAATTGTTATGTTTGATTGCCCATTTTGTAAATATAATCACCCATTGCACATTTTGTTCAATGAGCCATTGTATGTGATACATTTTTTTCATTGATGTTACATGATATAGTAGGGATGAGCGAGTACAGCATTATCTGTTTACCACATGAACATTCAGATCCATCTGGATCATGAAATCCCAGAAAAATGATTTAACTGTGCTGGGTCAGTTTGCCTTTGAAGCTGGCTTAACCCATGTTATTTTAAGCATGCAATTGACATAGCTGATCAGAAGTTAGATTATTGCTGATTAGAAAACACTAAGTTTCAGTGGTGTTGTTGCAATAACCATACAGAATGTTTGCAACAATAAATACAACAATGCAAGGTAATTAAAGTAAAATGTAAAGGAAGAAGAGTTTTTCATACTGATATAACTTTATTTTTTCTAAGATCAGGAGCAATTTTTTTTTGCTGCTTTTATTTTCTACCAAAGTGTGTGTGTGTGTGTGTGTGTGTGTGTGTGTCTGTGTGTCCGTATGAGTTAGGAGATACAGAGAGAAAGAGAGAGAGTAGAGAGAAACAAAGAGAGAGAGGGGGGCGGGAGGTTGGAAATGTGTGTGTGTATCTTAATTTGTAATATTATTTATTTATACCGCAACTGCCTTTTATTTTTTTATAAACACAGCAATAAAGTTTTCAGACACTCAAAAACTGGTTAGAGCCAGTGTCGGTTAAAAAAAAAAAAAAAACTAACAGGCAGAGATGCAACGCGAAAGTTGCATTCTACCGAAAACTATGTCTGAACAGACCCCGCGGTTACCAAGTCTCCTGGTTACTAGGTACTAGTTTGAACCGAAGTATAAAACAAACCTGAAGCTTGAAGAAACCCTAAATGTTAACGGAAAAGCCCAAGGACCTGAGGGAGACAGCTGTTCCTTCTCCGTGTTCTGTGTGTGTGTAGAGCGGCACACAGCAACAGAAGGAATCTGTGTGTGTGTAGGGAGGGGCGCTGGGACTAGCCTATCACAGAATAGTGTAGGGAGGGCGCTGGGACTAGCCTATCACAGAATAGTGTAGGGGAGGGGCGCTGGGACTAGCCTATCACAGAATAGTGTAGGGAGGGGCGCTGGGACTAGCCTATCACAGAATAGTGTAGGGGGGGCGCTGGGACTAGCCTATCACAGAATAGTGTAGGGGAGGGGCGCTGGGACTAGCCTATCACAGAATAGTGTAGGGGGGGCGCTGGGACTAGCCTATCACAGAATAGTGTAGGGAGGGGCGCTGTGACTAGCCTATCACAGAACGCAGATACAGTTAATGGAGACTTTTATTCAATCCGAACATAGATATTGACTCGCATTACTCGTATAATACTTGTACTCGGCAAAGTGCTTTATCCGTACCGGATACTCGTTTAGCCCTGCACAAAATGGGCATGTTTGAGTGAAGGCAAAAAGCTAATTTCTTGTAATGTTAACCTCTAGATTTCAGTCATGCATGTTAGCTCCGTTTTGTTATTGATGCACTAGTCCGCCCAAGAGACTGTGATCCGTGTTTGATGGAGGATGGATACAATTACCTTGTTGCTGACACTTGTGAAAACATAATGTGGCCATGCAGACTGATTTTTTTTCAGTGGTGCAATTTAAACTGCGTCAAGTATTGGTGGTTCAGTGGTAGATTTCTCACCTGCCACGTGTGGCCTGTCGCGTATTGGTGGCATTCGGTGACAGCCAATGAAGTTGCAGCATTATTAGTGCTGTCCGAGGTGCTGAACCAGCCAAGTTTTTTCCTGAATATTTAATAATTATTATCAGACGCAGGTTTGAATCCCAGTTGGGGCTCTGTCTGTGATGCATTATTAAAGATAAGTAGGTATTTATTAGAATTTTATGGAGGACCATGTCTTTCATATTAAAAAATAAATACAAAGAAATAAATAAATGCTCAATAAATAAATAAGCACACAATTAATTGCCCCAAAAAATACAATGAAGAAATAAATGTAGGTAGAAATTAAAATTATACAGTGAGACATAAATGTATATATCTCTTTTAATTAGCTTCTTTATTTATTCACCTTGTAATAATTACCTTATTTATTTATTGTCCGTTATAATCTTCAACTTTATTTATTCCTTATTTATTTTTTAAATGTATTTATTTCTGTGTGTGTTAAATTTTTTGTCTGTTTTATTCTTCCGTTGCATTTTTCTACCCTATTTATTTTTCACCCCTGGTATTTATTTCTGCCTGTCACTTTTACATTTCTGCCTGTCACTTTTACATTTCTACATGCATTTCTGCCTCGTTATGCAAAATGAGGAGGGGGTCTTAAGGGGTTAACTTCTGCCCATTGGTTGGTTAACATTTTACTCCCTCGGTCGAATCTACAATGCCACGCCACAGACACAACACAGATGGCTAGCTACGGTGAAGTTGTCAGTGAGCTCAGGCATTTAGCAACTGTTTTTGAAAACAATGCTAACGTTATAAGTATTGACTTTATAATTTTTCGTTTTAGGCAGCTCTGACAGAACGTGTGTTTCAGTCAGCGGTGTCGTGCAATGTACTCGTGTATCCCCTGGCCGCGGGAGCGCGCATGCACACAGAGCGGAGCTTCTGCTGCCCTTCTAATTGTTTAACTGCTGCACTTTGAATTAAACGAACAAACAGCTTAATGGAAGACTCGCAGGGTTACCATAGTAACAGGGGTCTCAGTTAACTACATAAATACGTGTATTTGTCTGTTACATTAAGGCGACGTGTCAAATGTTTATAAGCGTGGGTTTTTAATATGGAGTGATAGGCGTATCCTCCTGTCCCTGTCTACCATATGAGTTACATAGGAGGTACTCAAATATCAGGCCGTTTTTTCACCTGATATTTGGGTATCCCCCATGTAACTTTTTGATAAACAACAGCAAACCTCTCCAAATTGTGTCAGGTTGTTTATTGTGACCTATTAAACACACAAAAATAACACCCATGATGACAGGACAGACCCTTTGCATGTGGGGCTGCGCGTCCGCAGTCTCAGTCTCTTATCTCTCGCTTCCACCTCTCCTCTCCGTCGCTCCGGTAGCAACTGTTGAGGACGGAGCCCGGGGCTTTGCCGTGCGCACGGAACACACATTTAGTGCCCTGACGGTATGCACACACACCCCGCGACGCAAATTTCTACTGGCGATCCAGGCGCCGCAACGCGTGGGGGGGTTTCCCCTTGCTAGAAGAGGCCCGGAGTGGGTTGTCTGTCTCCAAATCCACTCCTCTCTGGCTTCCTGTCGCACATCAGAAGAGACAGAATGATAACAGCCGCAGTTCGTTCAAAGAAGGTTGCACTACAAAAACCCGATGAAATTTAGCAGGTGGATGTTTAGAATAAATCCAACGGAGACGCCTCAGGATGGAGAAGTCCTAAGTTGTCTTGCCCGCTCTAACGGCGAACAGGTTGATTAGTATTCCTCACGGCGGTGTGTGTGTGTGTGTGTGTGTGTGTGTGTGTGTGTGTGTAACCTATGTGATGGCACTGCATGAAGGACTATCATCAATATCAATAGGTCACAATAAACAACCTGACACAATTTGGAGAGGTTTGCTGTTGTTTATCAAAGTTACATAGGGATACCCAAATATCAGGTGAAAAAACGGCCTGATATTTGAGTACCTCCTATGTAACTCATATGGTAGACAGGGGACAGGGAGGATACGCCTATCACCCATATTAAACCACGCTATAAACATTTGACACGCGCCTGTAACAGACAAATACACGTATTTATGTAGTTAACTGAGACCCTGTTACTATGGTAACCCTGCCGAAGTCTTCCACGTCAGCTGTTTGTTCCGTTTAATTCAGTGCAGCAGTTAAACAATTGGCAAGGCAGAAGCTCCGCCTGTCAGGTGCTGCCCCCCCGGCTGCCAGGGATACACGAGTACACTGGCACGACACCGCTGACTGAAACACACGCGCTCTGTCAGAGCGCCTAAACGAAAAAATTATAAAGTCAATACTTATAACGTTAGCATTGTTTTCAAAAATAGTTGCTAAATGCCTCAGCTCACTGACAACTTCACCGTAGCTAGCCATCTGTGTTGGTCTGTGGCCGGTGGCATGTAGATTCGACCGAGGGAGTAAAATGCTAACCAACCAATGGGCAGAAGTTAACCCCTTAAGACCTCCCCTCCTCATTTGCATAATGAGGCAGAAATGCATGTAGAAATGTAAAAAGTGACAGGCAGAAATGTAAAAGTGACAGGCAGAAATAAATACCAGGGGTGAAAATAAATAGGGTAGAAAAATGCAACGGAAGAATAAAACAGACAAAAAAATTAAACACACAGAAATAAATACATTTAAAAATAAGTAAGGAATAAATAAAGTTGAAGATTATAACGGACAATAAATAAATAAGGTAATTATTACAAAGGTGAATAAAGAAGCTAATTAAAAGAGATATACATTTATGTCTCACTGTATAATTTAATTTCTACCTACATTTATTTCTTCTTTGTATTTTTTTGGGGCAATTAATTGTGTGCTTATTTATTTATTGAGCATTTATTTATTTCTGTATTTATTTTTAATATGAAAGACATGGTCCTCCATATACCGATAAAGCCCCTGCACAAAATGGGCATGTTTGAGTGAAGGCAAAAAGCTAATTTCTTGTAATGTTAACCTCTAGATTTCAGTCATGCATGTTAGCCCGCTTTTGGTTATTGATGCACTAGTCCGCCCAAGAGACTGTGATCCATGTTTGATGGAGGATGGATACAATTACCTTGTTGCTGACACTTAAAACATAATGTGGCCATGCAGACTGATTTTTTTCAGTGGTGCAATTTAAACCGCGTCAAGCATTGGTGGTTCAGTGGTAGATTTCTCACCTGCCACGTGTGAGACCCAGGACAAATTCCCGCCAATGCAGCTTTGCTTTTACTACAATTCAGAATTAGCCCCTACACAAAAAGAGCATGTTTGTGTAAAGGCAAAAGCTCATTTCTGGTAATGTTAACTTCTAGATTTCAGTCATGCATGTTAGCTCCGTTTTGGTTATTGATGCACTAGGCAGTCTGTGATCCTTGTTTGATGAAATATGGATAAAATGGCCTTGTTGCCGACACTTGTGAAAACATAATAGGCAATTTAAACCGCGTCAAGTATTGGTGGTTCAGTGGTAGATTTCTCACCTGCCACGTGTGGGCCTGTCGCGTATTGGTGGCATCGGTGACAGCCAAAGGAAGTTGCAGCATTATTAGTGCTGTCCGAGGTGCTGAACCAGCCAAGTTTTTTTTCCTGAATATTTAATAATTATTATCAGGACGCAGGTTTGAATCCCAGTTGGGGCTCTGTCTGTGATGCATTATTAAAGATAAGTAGGTATTTATTAGAATTTATCTTAAGTCAAGTAAATACCTTTTACATTATACAACTTAAGGTAGTGTATGATTACAAAAAAATACTAAAGCAAAACAAAACTAAAAATATATAATTGCTACATGGTTGTACTTGACCTACTCATGACTATTAACCACTTATATTACAGTTTTTTCTTTGTAATGTTACATATACTATGACTTAAAACCTGTTCATTCAATTATAGACATTTTACTGTTCTCTTAACGTCATACACTTATTAATAAGACATGTAATCATTGGTCAATGTGATGTCTTGTTTATTAAATACAATCATAATATATGTGTCGATTAATAACCTCAACCTGTATTGCTGTAAAAACTGTAGAGCAATTAATAAGTAGCCAACAAATCCCTCTGAGATGTGACATTAGAGTATGAGTAGCAGTAACGTTCCAGTTCCAGTAGCCTACATAAAATGTATATTAGTTACATTTCTCCACTGGATCTAAACACTTGCTAAGTGTAAAACTGCCAGAAAACAGAAGTCCTGTTTAAGGTACAGAAACACAACGTGGCTGAAGGTGAAGGTGGTTCCAAAACCTTTGGCCTGTACTGTATATATATATATTCTTTATCACTATTCTATCAAGTTAAAGGAATTGAATTATCTGATGGAAAAAGGTTACGATGAGCAGGCAGACAGAGAATCTGACACAGAAGAAAGCAGGTTAGAAGCAAACTACATGAGGACATAAACATGAACGCACAGTTCAAGTGACTAAGCTGGGCCGAGGATGTGGCCAGAGAGTGGTTGCTATGGTGCAGAGTTGATTAGTGGATGGGTTGCAGCTGTGCAGCTGGGAACAGGTGAATCAGCTTGGCAGCAATCAGTCGGGAGAGTGACGTGTATCTCACTTTAATTATTATGTGAGGAGCTCTTCACCTGACTTTAATGAAATGGCATCTGTGAGAATAAACCTTATGACATTCACTCTGAATAATAAAGATCCACAGGTGAAAATGGCCTGGTATTATCAATTAAAGGTGCCCTGCCACACCAAACCATTGTTAATTGCATGTGTTTTTAAATATGTGAGGTCTGTATGTGTGTGTGTGTGTTATGTGGTGAATGTGAAGATGAACTGCTCCCCTTCTGTCAGCTCTAGCCCCTGAAAAGAAATAGGAGGAGAAATCAGACCAATCACAACAGCTGGTTAGTCTGGCGTCATGTTACCTGAGCTCATTAATATTCATGAGCTGGGTAAAGGATGCTGATAGCCAGGCTGTCATTAGATAGCTATTAGCCAATCAGAGTCAAGCAGCTTAGCTGGTTGAATATTAATGAGAACTTGCCCAAATGGAGCTGAGTCTTCCTGCAGGCTTTCTATACCACGCTAGAATGGCTTGAAACAAGGTAACCACGGTAACCAAGTTACAGAGTCCATGGTAGAACTTTAAACCGTACATTACCACAAAGTCACAAAATACAGGTGGCAGGGCACCTTTTAATGACAAAGTTTTTCACCGATTCACTCATTTCAAACATATCTTGTGTCTGGGATCTGTAGAGATGAAATAAGTTGACATGCAACAAGCCTACGTCCTCAGCCTGCTCTGTAAACATGTCCTGGAATCACAGGAGGTATAGATAATGTGGAGTGCATGCATTTTGCTTTTTACAGAGGAAATAAATATACATGGGAGCATGTCCTGGTGTGCAGTGTCATGCTCTCCCTTGTTCTGAACAACACCTGAATGCTGAAGTATTACCAAAGAAAATTACATCTAGTATGTTTGGCTGAGTAATAGTAATTACTCACGAAAAAGTCATCCTAGTTCTCAGCCATCTTGCAGCAGAACCAGAAATGATTGCAAACATCCTTGTTCCACTGCAGAAGAATGGAACAACCCCTTTGCAGCCCTGCCTAAATAAACACAAAGAAATAAACTATGAGAAAAATATACAAGTTTGACACTTGTGATGACAATATTTTTTTCAAAACACTTACTGCATGTATCTTCTTGCCCATGTTTTTGGAACCATGCCACGTGTCTAGAGTGTGCAGCACTCTGCTATCCTTTATATTTTCCTTTTGACTGGGAGTACAACAGAAATGTAATATACAGTTTGTTAGATAAAATCCTAAGAGGTCAAGCAAACATTTACTATTAGTATGACTGTTTTTGGACTTACTGAAGAGAGCAGATATCTGTGAATGTGCATCTGTGCATACAGTGGGATGGATCGATGGACCAGCTCTGGTAGCCTCCTCCTATAAACAAAATTACAATAATTTAACCACTACACATAACTAAATACAATCATAAAAAAGTTGCATGGCTCTAGAGCAATGTTTCAGCAAAAACATTTCAGCGTGACCTTGGAGAAGTTTTTGATATGGTTGTGAGAGTAGTGAATCTAATAAAGTGACCACTACAATCGAGGCTCTTCACAGAGTTATGCAGGAAATGGGGGCAGAGCAAGAGCACCTGCTCTTTCACTGTGAGGTGAGGTGGCTTTCCAAGAGAGTGTGGGAACTGAGAGAAGAGGTCATGGCCTATATCAAGAATGAAGACCCAAACCTTGCCAAGCATTTTCAGGACAAGCAGTGGCTGGCAAGATTTGCCTACCTTGTGGACATTTTCACCAAGCTCAACACACTGAACACAAGCCTTCAAGGAAAGGACAACAGCATATTGGAGTTGGAAGATGCAATTCAAGGATTCATTGCACGCCTGGGTCTGTGGCAGTCCCAGCTGGATAGAGGAGAACTGGCAATGTTTCCTGTCCTGTCTGCCTACCTAGAGAACACAGGTGTTTTCCTGAGTGACTCTATGAAACAGAACATTGTTGAGCACATGTCTGTTCTACAGAAGAAGAACTTTAAGCGGTACTTCCCTTTTTTTTTGGATCTCCAAACCTTCAGTGGGTGAGGTATCCTTTCCAAGCTGTGCCATCACTAGATCTTGGCCTGGTCAGACAGAGTTAGAGGCACTGGTCACACTGCAGGTAAGCAGTGTCAGTAAGATGCTATTTGAGACAACCATCCTGGCACAGTTTTTGATTTCATCTCCAGCAGGTGGAGTTCTCCTGCTTAGCTAAGAAAGCATTAGAGTGTTGATTCAATTTGGCACCACATACTGTGAATCTGGCTTTTCGACTCAAGCATACCTGAAAACAAATACAGAAACAGACTAAATGCTCAGCATGACCTCAGAATGGCACTTTTCAAAACCGAACCGAGAATAGATCAGCTGGTTGATATCTTCAACCAGCCACATACATCTCATTAAATTCAAGTCAGCATTATTTAAAAAAAATGTTGGTGTCGGGTACTGAGGGATGATGGGAGGGGATAAGAAAATGAGTTGAGAAAGGGGTGAGACACAGAAAGGAGAATAGAATTTGTTTACTTTTATAATGGAATAAATATACTTCATATACATTTAAATTCATGGTTTGTTCTGTCTTTTGTCCACAGTTTAAAAGTGTAGATGTTATAATGATTCATGGTGTATTTTTGGGGGAGACACCAAATTTATCTTTTTGGGTCTTGAGCTGAAAAAGTTTAGGAACCACTGCTCTAGAGTAACTGTACAAAAATGTATCAAAAGGACTAAAATGCAAACCTGCTTCCCATGCCCTGTTTTCTTGGTAGCAAACTGTTTGTGGCGAGTTTTTTCTCTCTGCCTTCTAATAGTCAGAAAAACACAAGAATATAAACAATCTTGCTTATTAATAATAATTGTGTTTGGCCATATATCTAAACCTTTAATCCCTTAACCAACAGAAACACAAAATACAATATGCAACTTAGGGATGAGGCCGGATACTCGGGTGAAACGAGTATCCGCACGGATAAAGCACTTTTGCCGAGTACAAGTATTATAATGAGTAATGCGGAGACGGGTATGGCTGCAGCCTGAGCGCCCCATGTCATCCGTCCTGTCTCATGCGGTCCCGTCTCATACGGAGGTGTGTCCAACGGCAAATTTAGAGGGTCAAAACACAAAATTGCGATTAATGTTCCAGACGGGTAAATTCGTGACCACATTTGTTGCAATCAATTGAAAACGTTAATAACTGTTAAAGTAACAATTTTTGCCATAGGCTACTACATAGTTTGCTGATTTCTGAATGTTATGGTTGTGTTGTTCCATATTAACGTAGCTACGCCTGATGAAACCTGCATCAGCGACGCATTTCTGCCAACTAACGGCAGGATCTCCTGAGGAGGGATAACAATCCACCGATCTGCACACAACGAGAATACAAAAATAAACATGTTACACTCTTTCCAAGACTCTTTTTGTTATATTCTATATTGTTTTCACACTTCACTGGGACATTGCTGCAAATACAACTGCTTATCAACATGGAGAGAGCATTGGACTGTATAGCGCTGCCTCGGCTGTCGGGTCTCTGAGACCCGGGGCAGACGTTGTCGGGTCTCTGAGACCCGGGGCAGAATGTTGTCGGGTCTCTGAGACCCGGGCAAATGCTGTCGTGTCTCTGAGACTCGGGGGGCAGAATGCTCTCGGGTCTCGGACCCGGGCAGAACGCTTTGTATTTTTCTACTACCACGGTCGCCTCGGTCTCTGGGACCCGGGTAGAATGCTGTCGGGTCTCTGAGACTCGGGCAGAATGCTCTCGGGTCTCGGACCCGGGCAGAACGTGGTTGCATTTTTCTACTACCGCGCCTCGGCTGTCGGGTCTCTGGTACCGGGGCAGAATGCTGTCGGCTCTCTGAGACCCGGGGCAGAATGCTCTCGGGTCTCGGACCGGGGGAACGAGGGTTGTATTTTTCTACCACGGCCTCGGCCTGGGTCTCTGGGACCCGGGGCAGAACGCGGTTGTATTTTTCTCTACTAGGCCTAACCTACAGCGGCTCGGCTGTCGGGTCTCTGGGACCCAGGGCAGAGTGCTGTCGGGTCTCTGGGACCCAGGGGCAGAACGCGGTTGTATTTTTCTACTACTGTGGCATCGGCCTTGGTCTCTGGGACCCGTCCTGCATCTCGACTGCGTATCCTGAATTAATAAAATAAAATAAATAAAATCTCTGCTGCCACGGCATTGGGCCAGATTGCGATTGTAGGCCTACTGTTGTTCCACTTCCGAGCCAGCGGCTCTATTGTATTTTTGTGTTGTATTGTATGAAAGGGGGAAAAATTAAAAACAAAACCAAATGCTTGACATCTGTCGGAAGAGAAATTCTTTCTATATCTGCAGCTATAGAAAGAATTTTTGTTTGCCTATAATCTGCATTTATTTTAGAGACGGACATATATTTTAAATATAAAAAAACACCAAATATTTTATTCTTTAGCATGATAGTTGACGCAAGCTTTTATTTTGAAAAGTAAGAGAGATTGTATTTTAACCAGATGCAAGCTTTTATTTTGAAAAGTAGAAACTCTGGGATGGCAGAAGGATTTTTTTAGTTTGCCTATAATCTGCATTTATTTTATAGACGGACATATATTTTAAGTGTTTTTTTCATCATTATGATAGTCTGCATTTATCTTGTAGACATATTTTTAAAAGTGTTTTTATTCATTTGTATGATTGCCGTTATTGTTTAGTTAAAAAAAATATATAGGCTAGGCCTATATATTAAAAAGTAGGCTATTTTATTAATTAGCATGATAGTTGACGCAGGCTTATTCTATTCCAGACATTTATCTTGTCAACACAACCATAACATTCAGAAATCAGCAAACTATCTGTATGGCAAAATTGTTACTTTAACAGTTTTTAACGTTTTCAATTGATTGCAACAAATGTGGTCACAAATTTACCCGTCTGGAAAATGATTCGCGATTTAGTATTTTTGACCCTCTGAATTTGCCGTTGGACACACCTCAGCATGAGACGAGACCGCATGAGGCGGGACGGATGACATGGGACGCTCCAGGCTGCATACATATACTCTTGGTAATGCGAGTCAATATCTGTACTCGGATTGAATAAAAGTCTCCATTGACTGTATCTGCATTCTGTGATAGGCTAGTCACAGTGCTAGTCACCCTACACTATTCTGTGATAGGCTAGCCCCCCTACACTATTCTGTGATAGGCTAGTCCCAGCGCCCCTCCCTACACTATTCTGTGATAGGCTAGTCCCAGCGCCCCCCCTACACTATTCTGTGATAGGCTAGTCCCAGCCCCCCCTACACTATTCTGTGATAGGCTAGTCCCAGCGCCCCTCCCTAGTCCCACGCCCCCCTACACTATTCTGTGATTCCCAGCGCCCCCCTACACTATTCTGTGATAGGCTAGTCCCAGCGCCCCTCCTACACACACAGATTCCTTCTGTTGCTGTGTGCCGCTCTAACACACACAGAACACGGAGAAGGAACAGCTGTCTCCCTCAGGTCCTTGACGGGGCTTTCCGTTAACATTTAGGGTTTCTTCAAGCTTCAGGTTTGTTTTATACTTAGGTTCAAACTAGTACCTAGTAACCAGGAGACTTCTGGTAACCGCGGGGTCTGTTCAGACATAGTGCTCGGTAGAATGCAACTCGCGTTGCATCTCTGCCTGTTGGAGTTTTTTTTTTTTTTTTTAACCGCACACTGACTCTAACCAGTTTTTTGAGTGTCTGAAACTTTCTTGCAGTGTTTTATAAAAAAATAAAAGGCAGTTCTTGTATGAATAAATAATATTACAAATTAAGATACACACACAAACACATTCCGACCCCCCCCCTCTCTCTCTCTTTGGCTGAATCCCATTTCTCCATCTTACCCTACCCTTACCCATACGCCCTACCCCTTGCTGTTCTCATATTCCAGACCAGTCTGATGCCTGTTGGCCTCACATTTCATCAGTGTCCCATATCAAAACCAACAACAATATACAAGTGCATGAAAGGAATTAATTACAAATGATTACAATAATACAGTACAAATGCAATAATGAATGGCTCAAAGTGCCCCAAAGTGGATCAGCTGCTGTGTCCTCCTGTACTGATATACCAGGCCTCCTGTGTGTATATAGTATAAATATATAGTGGACCAGCTGCTGTGTC
Organism: Etheostoma perlongum; assembly: GCA_026937815.1. Lineage (NCBI taxonomy): Eukaryota > Metazoa > Chordata > Actinopteri > Perciformes > Percidae > Etheostoma > Etheostoma perlongum. The sequence continues at coordinate 89,724 of JAEKDQ010000774.1, read as the reverse complement.
CTCCTGTGTGATACAGGGCGGTATATATAGTATAAAGTGGACCAGCTGCTGTGTCCTCCTGTGTAAAGTGGACCAGCTGCTGTGTCCCTCCTGTGTGATACAGGGCGGTATATATAGTATAAAGTGGACCAGCTGCTGGGTCCTCCTGTATACAGGGCGGTATATATAATAAAGTGGACCAGCTGCTGGGTCCTCCTGTGTGATACAGGGCGGTGTATGGACAGCTGCTGGGTCCTCCTGTGATATAGGGCGGTATATATAGTATAAAGTGGACCAGCTGCTGGGTCCTCCTGTGTGATACAGAGCGGTATATATAGTATAAAGTGGACCAGCTGCTGTGTCCTCCTGTGTGATACAGGGCGGTATATATAGTATAAAGTGGACCAGCTGCTGTGTCCTCCTGTGTGATACAGGGCGGTATATATAGTATAAAGTGGACCAGCTGCTGGGTCCTGTCTGATACAGGACGGTATATATAGTATAAAGGGGACTGTGTGATACAGGGCGTGTGTATATAGTATAAAGTGGACCAGCTGCTGTGTCCTCCTGTGTGATACAGGGCGGTATATATAGTATAAAAGTGGACCAGCTGCTGTGTCCTCCTGTGTGATACAGGGCGGTGTATATAGTATAAAGTGGACCAGTATAGTATATATAGTGGACCAGCTGCTGCTGTGTCCCAGCTGCTCCTGTGTGATACAGGGCGGTGTATATAGTATAAAGTGGACCAGCTGCTGTGTCCTCCTGTGTGATACAGGGCGGTGTATATAGTATAAAGTGGACCAGCTCCTGTGTGTCCTCCTGTGTGATACAGGGCGGTATATATAGTATAAAGTGGACCAGCTGCTGTGTCCTCCTGTGTGATACAGGGCGGTATATATAGTATAAAGTGGACCAGCTGCTGTGTCCTCCTGTGTGATACAGGGCGGTGTATATAGTATAAAGTGGACCACAGGGCTGTGTGGACCAGCTGCTGTCCTGTGTGATACAGGGCGGTATATATAGTATAAAGTGGACCAGCTGCTGTGTCCTCCTGTGTGATACCTGTATATAGTATAAAGTGTATATAGTATAAAAAGTGGACCAGCTGCTGTGTCCTCCTGTCTGATAAAGGGGCTGGTATATATAGTATAAAGTGGACCAGCTGCTGTGTCCTCCTGTGTGATACAGGGCGGTATATATATATATATAAAAGTGGACCAGCTGCTGTGTCCTCCTGTGTGATACAGGACGGTATATATAGTATAAAGTGGACCAGCTGCTGTGTCCTCCTGTGTGATACAGGGCGGTGTATATAGTATAAAGTGGACCAGCTGTGTCCTCCTGTGTGATACAGGGCTGTGTCCTCCTGTGTGATACAGGGCGGTATATATAGTATAAAGTGGACCAGCTGCTGTGTCCTCCTGTGTGATGTATATAGTATAAAGTGGACCAGCTGCTGTGTCCTCCTCCAGGGCGGTGTATATAGTATAAAGTGGACCAGCGTGTGAGTGTATATAGTATAAAGTGGACCAGCTGCTGTGTCCTCCTGTGTGATACAGGGCGGTGTATATAGTATAAAGTGGACCAGCTGCTGTGTCCTCCTGTGTGATACTGCTGTGTCCTCCTGTGTGATACAGGGCGGTATATATAGTATAAAAAATATATATATAGTATAAAGGGACCAGCTGCTGTGTCCTCCTGTGTGATACAGGCTGTGTCCTCCTGGTATATATAGTATAAAGTGGACCAGCTGCTGTGTCCTCCTGTGTGATACAGGGCGGTATATATAGTATAAAGTGGACCAGCTGTGTGTCCTCCTGTGTGATATATAGTAAAAGTGGACACGTAGCAATGTATCATAGACAGTTAAGATTAATATATACAGTCTATGCGATGTATACAGTCCATTCAAGGCAGAGAAATGCGGGACTGTTGTGCAAATCAACGTTGGTGTTAGCGGTTAGCGATTAGCATTAACATTACAAGGTAGCGATTTCTAAAAAGTTTCAGTTAGGAACATGGTTGCAAGTATATATGCACAAGACTGTATGGACCACAAAACAAGACTGTCGTTACTTTTAAATCAATTATTTAAGCCGAAAGTACTTAGGCTGAATCCGATTTCTCCATCTTACCCCTACCCCTTACCCATACCCCTACCCCTTGGCTCTTGAAACCAAGGGTTAAGGGGTGGGGTGAAACATACCCCTATGAAATGGGACACCACTTGGTTACATCACCATACAGTATTAATCACAAACTTCAAGATCCCGTCTCTGTCTGTCGATTGCGTGGGTTTTGACAACAGTGTCATATGCATATCAGTTATCACCGTTTTAAATGTCATTGATGTTCAGAAAAACATTTTGTTAAGAAAAATCTGTCTTTATTGCCGATAAATTAAACATAACAGGCAAAAAACATATCCCCCCATATTTCATCAGTGTCCCCTATCAAAACCAACAACAATATACAAGTGCATGAACAGGAATTAATTACAAATGATTACAATAATACATTACTAATGCAATAATGAATGGGTACAACATGGACACATTATTTAGGAAACTTCTGCTCGTTTTCAGCCGAAAATGGATCAGCTGTTGGGTGTCCTCCGGCGTCCCTGAGTGATACAGGACGGTATATGTAAAGCACATAGCGATGTATCATAGACAGTTAAGATTAATATATACAGTCTATGCGATGTATACAGTCCATTCAAGGGAGAGAAATGCGGGACTGTTGTTCAAATCAACGTTAGCGGTTAGCGTCTCTCTGATCGACGCGGTAGCCATTGTCGCCTGTGTGTTTACAAGTGAGGTCGCGTCCACACTTGGTTTCTAGGGGTATACACCCCTCGGTCTATCCCCTACCCCTAGGTAATGGGACACCACTAGGTCCCACGTGAACGCGCAAACACGAGGGAAGGGGTAAGACAGAGAAATGAGAGCCTCTCTCTCTCTCTCTCTCTCTCTCACACTCTCACACTCTCTCTCTCTCTCTCTCTCTCTCTCTCTCTCTCTCTCTCTCTCTCTCTCTCTCTCTCTCTCTCTCTCTCTCTCTCTCTCTCTCTCTCTCTCTCTCTCTCTCTCTCTCTCTCTCTCTCTCTCTCTCTCTCTCTCTCTCTCTCTCTCTCTCTCTCTCTCTCTCTCTCTCTCTCTCTCTCTCTCTCTCTCTCTCTCTCTCTCTCTCTCTCTCTCTCTCTCTCTCTCTCTCTCTCTCTCTCTCTCTCTCTCTCTCTCTCTCTCTCTCTCTCTCTCTCTCTCTCTCTCACACACACACACTCATACCTGGTGTGACGATAAAATATATATATATATATATATATATATATATATATATCACACTAATCATAGAAAAATTAAACGTTTAAAAAAAGAAAGTTATATTATTGAGTATGAAAACTCTTGTTCATTACATTTTACTTAATAATAGCAACCGCTTGTTGTATTTATTGTTGCAAAACTTGTTTTGTATATAGTTCGTTTGTTACCATGACAACACCACTGATCAATAGTTTTCTAATCAGCAATAAATATAACATTTTCTGATCAACCCATATCAATTGCATGCTTAAAATAACATACTGGTTAAAGCCCCGCCCATTTCAAGACAACCCGACCCACTTTAAATCTGGCCACTTCGGGTTAGGCCCCGCCCGAGTACAGATACGGATACAGATAATTCATGTGGTAAACAGATACAGATACAGATAATGCTGTACTCGCTCATCCCTAATGCAACTAACCTTTGAGTTCTTTAGACCTGCTGCGCAGACAGGCGCAGGGATGTGAACGGACCCATCACCCAACATTTGAAGAAGCTCTTTAGCACGATGGAATTGCCCCCGACAAGGACAAAAACAGTCAAAGATTGAGTTACAAATGTTGATGAAGAGTAACAACTTGAATAAAAATGACTAACCTGATCCAACAACTGTCCAGCCATCTTTCTGATTGGCGTGATGCAGCAACCTCTTCACAATGTTAATACTGATGCTTGATTGTAAAGTTGTCTCCATCTGTGTCTTAACAGACACACCTGGGACCAGGTTGGAAACCAGAATCAGCTTTAAATCCAGTTCTAATCTAGTCCTCACTAAATTTAAATAATTTCACTGGAGTTAGTTATTATTTTTGCATCATCAATACCAAATTAAATCTAATTGGATGGGAATATTCACGGAATTCTCACAAAATCACAACTGAATTCATATCTTGCTACTCGGTCAGAATCTTATAAACCTGGAGTCCCAGTCTCTGTCAATGTAAATAAGCTATATGTTTTATATATGTTTTATATATGTTTTAGGCCTATTGGCAGACAGCCATTTAACATGTAGGTAATGACATATAAAGAGTCTTTTCTCCATGTCCACTGTAGTTTCTCAGCGTCTCTCTAGCTTTTACTTTTATACTTTAAGTAAATGGCTAAGCCTGTACTTTGTTACTTTTACTTGCGTAAAGAAGTTAAATCAGTACTTTTACTTTCACCAGAGTATTTTTTACCTTAATTATCTCTACTTCTACTTGAGTACGGGAAGTGAGTACTTTTGGCATCTCTGGTAATAATACACAGTATGTTACAAATATGCACTAAAACCAAAATCAACTAACCTCCTACTGAACCCTCCTCCTCTTGTCGGCTGGTCTAGACTTCTGTAAATTTAAATTAAGGTGACCAGATGTCTCAGACAAAATCCGGGGACATTTTCAGCTCCGAAGCATATGTACCTCAAAACACGTCATGTTTTATCTGTAAAATTTAAAACGGGGACACTAGACCTAGAGCTGTTCTCATTAGGGGCTAAGCCCCCCCCCAGGTCTGATCCTAGACTCCCCCCTGCTGCTACTTCATACTCCACTCCACATTCCTCAGAGGGGAATGTTTCAAGATAAAAAAATCCTAATATTTCAAGATAGAAAGTCTTAATATTTCAAGATATAGAAAGTCACAATATTTTATAATGTCATGGTTACTGAACTACATTTATCTGACAGCTTTTGCTTTATTGCTTCAGGCTTGTATCTGCAACAGCTCATTGAGTATCGGATACAATATAAACTATTGAGGAAATATTTTCCTTTGACATTGATGCAGTATGAAACGAGATCGCTGCAGTCGGCAGCAGAGAAACAAGCTGCAATGGAAGTTAATGGGAGAATTGTCCAGCTTGTATTTACGTTCATAAAGTGCTCGTTTGCTGCTGACAGACTCAGATTCATATTCTAAGTGTCTGACAACATTATGGAAAGGATTTCTAAGGAGGCTGACCTTTCTGTTAAAGATTAAGATCCTTTTTTTTTTTTAAACAAAATTCCGAAATTGCGTTGGCTAAACCCACCAGACTCCATGTAAATAATCAGTGATTTTAGCATGGTAAAATGTCACGGGAATGAGGATTGGACCCAAATGCAGAGATGAGGACGGAAGGCAGGCAGATGAGGTAGCAAAAAGGTTTATTGAGACAACAGTCCAGTCCAAGAACAACACAAAACCGAGGATCCAGGGAAAAAACAAAGCCGGAGCACAAGGGCTGGAAAAACTGACGGGGAAGGCAACTCACGGGAAGGCAACTCACGGGGAAGGCAACTCACGGGAAGGCAACTCACGGGAAGGCAACTCACGGGAAGGCAACTCACGGGAAGGCAACTCACGGGGAAGGCAACTCACGGGAAGGCAACTCACGGGAAGGCAACTCACGGGGAAGGCAACTCACGGGAAGGCAACTCACGGGAAGGCAACTCACGGGAAGGCAACTCACGGGAAGGCAACTCACGGGAAGGCAACTCACGGGGAAGGCAACTCACGGGAAGGCAACTCACGGGAAGGCAACTCTCACGGGAAGGCAACTCACGGGAAGGCAACTCACGGGGAAGGCAACTCACGGGAAGGCAACTCACGGGGAAGGCAACTCACATGAAGACCGGGTAAACAGCAGGACGATCTGACACAAGACAAGAGGAACACCGGGTTAAATACATGAGGTGATGAGATAACAGGGAACAGGTGAGACGTCAGGTGCATCACATTAGGGCGGGGCTGGACAATCAGACAGACAAACACGAAGTTAGACAAGGTTAGACAGGACAGGAAACAAGACTATCAAGATAAAACAGGAAGTAGAACAAACAGACACAGTAACGGGAATCACAAGGCCAAAACCCACACAGGACTGGAGAGAAGGCGAAGAAACAAACACAAGGAAGCCAGACGGGAAAACAACCCCAAACCATAACAGTAAAATACGGCTTCTAAAACATCTCTGAGCAGGCTCTGGCTGCCTGGAGCCTGCGGGTGGAGGGTAAGCGACTATATTGTCAATGTTTTCTTTCTTTCATTCAAATTTCGCCTGTCAGTCACAGTGAAAACCGGGGACATTTCCGGGGACAGATCCAGCCGGGGACAGGTCACCAAAACTTGGGACTGTCCCCTGGGAACCGAGGACATGAGACTGGAGCATAGACTATGTATTGTTAATATCAGAGGTGGGTAGTAACGAGTTACATTTACTTGAGTAAGTTTTAGAAAAATTGTACTTCTAGGAGTAGTTTTAAATCACTATACTTGTACTTGTACTTGAGTAGATTAGTGAAGAAGAAACTGTACTCTTACTCTTACATCAGGCTACAATGAGCTCCTTACTTTTCTTTTTACCTCTTTGGTATTCTACGCGTCATTGTTTTTATCCCAGCGTACGTCTCATTTTAATGTTTTATTTTGACAGAGAGAGAGAGTCTTCTGCTGAAGGCTCTACCATAAGGTGACCAGAAGTCTCAGACAAAATCCGGGGACATTTTCAGCTCAGAAGCGTATACCTCCAAAACACGCCATGTTTTTATTTTTGTAAAACTTAAAACGGGACACTAGACCTAGAGCTGAGTATCGGATACAATATAAACTATTGAGGAAAGATTTTCCTTTGACATTGATGCAGTATGAAACGAGATTGCTGCAGTCGGCAGCAGAGAAACAAGCTACAATGGAAGTTAATGGGAGAATTGTCCAGCTTGTATTTACATTCATAAAGTGCTCGTTTTGCTGCTGACAGACTCAGATTAATATTCTAAGTGTCTGACAACATTATGGAAAGGATTTCTAAGGAGGCTGACCTTTCTGTTAAAGATTAAGATCATTTTTTAAAACATAAAAGTCCGCGAAATTATGCGCTAAACCATGTAAACTCCATGTAAATAATCAATAATCTCTGAGCTCTGAGCAGCGCTGCTCGATCGGCTCCGTTTGGTCAGAGTTTTCTTTCTTCCATTCCAATTTTGGGTCTGTCAGTCACAGTGAAAACAGGGGACATTTCTGGGGACAGATCCAGCCGGGGACAGGTCACCAAAATCGAGGACTGTCCCCGGTAACCGGGGACGTCTGGTCACCCTACTCTACCACGTGACTGTGCTTCACCAATCAAACGTCGTCGTGCAGTCACGTGACCATACTCGATCTCAGCGGACAGGTTAGCTTTACAGTCGCCGCAAAACAAAGATGTCAGAATCAACCATCGCCAAGGCAACACAGACGTGGAGGAACCCCCCCCCCCCCCGGCCTCATAGTGAAAGCATGGTTACCTTTAGGAAAAGTGTGAAACAGCAGCTACATTATGCGGCGTCTTCTGGGTCGACCACAACAAACGGACATGTGAGCGTTCAACAACTCAACATCTAACCTGAGGAGACGTAGCGGTAGTTTTAGTTGTTGCTGTGGAGAGGTGGATGTTTGTCTTTTAGGTTACATACAGTATGTTTTACACATGCAGTATCCATCCAAATTTGATGGGACAAGTCTCTCACTTAAGCTATTTTGTAATTAATACATTTTAATTTATTTTATTGATTGGATGAACTATAATTTGCCTAAAGATGATTATTTTGTATTTTTGTCTGTCTGATTGATGCTTGTGTTAAGAAATAAATCAGACGATACTCAACAGTTACTCACTACTTGAGTAGTTTTTTCATCAAGTACTTTTTTACTCTTACTCAAGTAATTATATGGATGACTACTTTTACTTGAGTCATATTATTCTAAAGTAACAGTACTTTTACTTGAGTACAATTTTTGGCTAATCTACCCACCTCTGGTTAATATATTAATAAAATTAACTTAATATACAGTCTATGGACGGGAGGTGTCCAAGCTGCAGCCATACCCCACTCTAATAAAAAGGCAGAGGTCTCCGTGGGGTCGAAGATTAGCTGCTCCACTGTGGTGGTCCGGGGCGGATTTAGTCATTTTTGAGGCCTAAGTCAAACACAGGCATGGGGCCCTCCACAACCTTTGTTCTCCCCTTTTCAGTCCTTATCTGAGAAAGACATACTTGTAACTTTTCTACAGTCTTCACACACCGATGGTCTTCTGTCTTCTTTCTTGTGCTCCTAATGTGAGGAAAAAAATACATACAGATACAAGACAACAAGAGGTCAATTGTCAATTGAGGAGACACATAACAATACATGGTTAAAAAGCCTTACCGTTTCTCTCCCTTGTCTTGGTTTCTCTCCCTAATCAACTCAGCTTTGGTGGGTGGGGAACGTATGGAGGTAATCTTGGGCAGTCACTGTATTGTTGCATTTAATAATCAGAACTGATTGATTTCTTTGATGGATTCTCAGAAGTTCTGGTATGTCATACTGTATGCCATGAGGCAATATTGTGTATAGCTGTGAGGCACAGTTTAGATGGCCGTACTAAAATTTGACCTTTCGAGCCTTGGCTTCAGCAAATCTTGTGATCATTAATTCCATATCCAGTGACTTGCTGACTTCATGCTCAATGGAGAGAACAGCAAGTGCAGACAGCCTGTCCTGTGACATGGTTGACCTGAGGTATGTTTTAATGAGTGTCAGTGATGAGAAACTTCTCTCACCTTTAGCTACTGTCACTGGGAGAGTGAGAAGAAGTCTGAGAGCTATACTCAAATTTGGATAGATGTCAAGGATATTCTCCTTGTAAATATAATCAAGCATCTCAGATGGTGATGAGATATGTGTGGGGAAGGATCTAACTGCACCCTTTACTTCAAGCTTCAGGTCCTCTGCATCAATGTCATCCATTCTCTGCTCCAGTCTCTGACAGCATTCATCCAGCTTCCCTCCCTTCTCAGTGTCTCTCATTACGTCAATGGAGTAGAGAAATCCATACAGCTCATAGGTTTCCATGTGTGAACATCATCTCCTTTAATGTGACAAGGGCTCTATCTATCAGAGGCAGGAAAAACTCTGTGGAAGAGCTCTTCTACAGATGACTGAGTTTGATCTCTTCCTTCATACTCAAACTTTCTAGCTGTTCTTCTCGGACGCACCTCTGGCCAGCTCTTCTCCACTTCAAGACTCTCTGCTATCTCTCTGGCATCAGTTTTTGCAGAGTTGAATCCATGATCTCGAAATTTCTGAAGGAATTCTGTCACTGCACTGATCTTTTCCTCACTGTCTCAACTGAAACTTTGGGGCTCTGCAGGATCTTGCTCACTTTATTTATTTGGAACAATACATTGTACCACACAATGGTACTTACCACAAAAGACCATTTTTGCATCTCTTGGCAGATGCAGCCAGCTGTTGAGACATCTGCATCCTGTTTCTCTGTGCGTACTCCTTTAAAGCAGTCAGGGCCTTCACGATTTCAGGCAACTGGTAGCGAACTGCTTTACCAGCTTCAATCCGACACTCCCACCTGATTGGTGACAATGCCTTCAGTGTAAAGTTCTTGACATGTTCTGTGAGAATGGTCCAGCGGTGAAATGAGGAGCTGAACAGAGTGCAAAGTCGCTGTAACAGGCCAAAGAAGCTGATAGACGTCACAGATGATTTGGCTGCATCATCAACAACAAGGTTCAGTGTGTGACTTCCACAAGGAACATATAACGCCTTGCTGTTTAGTTCTTGCTCTCTCTCTTGGACGCCCTGCTTTTTACCCTGCATGTTACTCCCGTTATAGGACTGACCTCGACAGTTGGAAAGATCCAAACCCAGTGTTTCTAGGTGCCGTAAAATGACTCACGCAAGCCTTTTCCTGTTGTGTCAAGTGCCTGAAGAAAACCAACAAAGTGCTCATGGATGGAGACACCTTATGAGCTCTCACAGTTTACAATTCGCAGCACCACTGATAGCTGCTCATTGTGACTGAGGTCTGAAGTGCAGTCCATGATTACTGCATGCTATTTGGCTTTTTTTACTCTCTCTACAATTGCATCAGTTGTACACTTTGCAGCCAGGGAAATTAGTTCATTTTGAATATGCTTGCTTAAATAAGTGTCACTGAGCTTTTTGCCTGAATTCTCCTCAAAAGCTGGGTCAAACTGAGCCATTAGTTCTACTTGCCCAAGGAAATTTCCATTGCCAGACTCAAACAACCTGTCCGAGATTACGCTCTGCTAGATGGTTAACAATTGCAAATAATCTTCTTAAAATGTATTTCCATCGGTTTACTTCCAGAGCAATTAAATCTTGGTTCATCTGATCTATAGCTGTGTTTGTTTGTAGTTTCTTTGAAAGACTGCGCCAGGAATCCATATGTGTGATGTGTTCAGCAGACTTCTCATGCTGTCTCAAGTGAGCTGAAAGATTTTTCCAGTTATTGAACCCATCTCCACTTAGATGAGTGCTCTTTTCTCTGTTTCCAAATAGGGGCAAGAAAAGCACATAACACAGTCCTTTATTCCACTGTATACGAGCCAAGACCTGCTTATCCCTTCTCCATTCTTCATTTGCATGTAATAGTTACTGCTTGTAAATCTGCGCCCTCTTGATTTCTTGGAAAACTCTGTCCCTGACTTGTTGTGGTCCCCCTCTGCACTATTGAGCAGCGCCTCTGTCTGACAGCTGTTTTGGCCAGAGTCCTGGATCATCTTCAATAATAACACACTGATTGGGGTGACTGCTACTCACGGGGTCTAGTTGCTGAGTATGTGTGTCACCATCTTCGTCATTGCCATAGTTATCATCACCATCTCCATTTGAAGGATCCTGTAAGGTTTTCTTGTTACTCAACCTGGGCTGACACTGCCTGTGGGTAGCTCCTCTTCATCAGTGTTAGCTTTGCTAGCACAAGCACCGGCTTCTTGCTGCTCTTTAGTAACGTTAATGTTAGTGTGGTCAGTAGCCGTCGTGAAGAAGGTTGATACCTTTGGAAGTTTTGCTAAAAACGTTCTGCTGTCTTCCCGCTTCTTCCTTTTCTCAGAACCACTTAAGTAGCTTCGCTTCATTTTTCAACCGTCTGTAGCTTCCAGCATGCTGATCCGTTTGTTTACAAACACACGCAGATGGAATAGTCCAATGTAGTGGGGACTGGGGGTTCTCATCATGAATTAAACAATCCGATAGCCCTTTAGCGTATCAATGTTTAGAGATATAATTAATTGGGGAAAAGTAAGACAACAAATTGTAACCATAAGTTTATGGGGCGTTTTACGGGGCCCAAGGCAATTGCCTACCTTTGCCTAATGGTGAGTCCGCCTCTGAGTGCATTATTTAACCCTTGTCCGGTATTCGGGTCAAATTGACCCATTTCTAATTTTTACAAGAAGAAAAACAGTACATTACATTTTTTTTTTAGAAAATGTTTTCTACGTAAAAATCAACGGCTTTACCTTATTTTCTGTGACAAACATGTATTCCTGACTCAGTTCAGAACATTATTCTTGATATGACACTTATGTTGTTTCCATAGTGGATTTTTAACATGAATTATAACCTTATGACAAAAAACCCCACTTCTATGTTTAATTGTGTTCTAGTAGAGACTGATGCATTCCCTAAACACATATGTTATCTCAATTGTTTGAAATTGAGATAAAGACAATATTTGTTAATAGTGTGAAGTAAAATTGTATTTCAGAATTTTTTTTAAAACCCCAAATAAGTCACGGGTCAATTTGACCCGAGGGACACGAGAGGGTCCCGAAAGTAAAGACAACACGAGGGTTAAGAGGGTGACACTTTAAGTCCTGTTGCTAAAATGTTGACTTGACTCCCAGGCTACATTTTCAAATCTCCCAGGATATACAAAGGAAAGTAAGTTTATACAAATACGCCCAGTTACAAATTGATACCATGGGTCATTGGCGGGCTCACAGTGCACAGCGAAGCCCATGTCCTCTGCTCCAGCTGGGAACACAAGCCATACAGTTATTGTACAGTTATTGAACCTTATTGTTCCAGTCATGGAAGGGAGGACCCAGACGCATCGATAAGACAGGCAGGCAGGAGGGCGTTTGACTAGGATTTATTGGGAAAAACAAAGTTCAAACTTCACAGAGAAAAAACATTGAAGAGACAAATGACAAAGAAGAAGCAAAGTCCAAACGCCAACATGCAAGAAGGCCAAAGAGAAAACAGGAAAAACTACCTCGAACAGACAAAACGTCAAACAAGCACACACAGTACACAAAACACAAAACTATGTGACAAGAGAAAAGGGGAGCCCAGACACTAAATCCACTGGGTAATGAGATAATGACAGGCAGGTGACCAAAGGGCAGGGGAACAGCTGGAAGACATCAGGTAATCACCGGGGCGGGAAAACAAGGAAGTAAAACTAAAGACAAGACAGCCCAGAAAACCACACTATCAAAATAAAACAGGAAACAGAACATACAGACACTCACAAGACAGCCCAGAAAACCACACTATCAAAATAAAACAGGAAACAGAACATACAGACACTCATAAGACAGCCCAGAAAACCCCACTATCAAAATAAAACAGGAAACAGAACATACAGACACTCACAAGACAGCCCAGAAAACCACAATATCAAAATAAAACAGGAAACAGAACATACAGACACTCACAGGAGAACACAAGACAGAAACTACAACACAAGACCAGAGGCCTATTGCACAAAACTAGGATAAGGGATTAAGCCGGATATTCAAGTTATCCTGTATGAATTTAGCTTTGACTCGGTTGCACGAAACCAGATTGAATTAAGCCCGGCCAAGTAACCATGGAGATTTATTCTTTGCGGCTAGCCTGGTCCAGAGCAGGCTAACAGCCGGGCTAAGATTAATCCTGAGTCTCATGTGTCAAATCAGATGCCGTCTGATCCCAAATAAACGTGTTTAACAGTTATTCCGTTGTCTTCTGCATGTGTTCTGCTTTATTTTTATTAACATGCATTAGCCTACTTGTCACTATTGTTGTCGCGAGTTTGATTTAAACCCTACTACAGTTGTTTAGATGGTTAGAAATGGTTGCACTGGCACCCTGATGCAGAGTGGGACTTCCCGGTGGGACGGTACTGTGTCGAGGCCATAGACTGTATATTACCGGTCTATGGTCGAGGCTGCCTGGCGTGTGGCTGCTGCCCGGTGGCCGCTGCCTGCCGGCAGACCTGCGAGTCGCATCAGTGTCCACTCTCTCTGTAAAAGTAGAGATGAGCAGCGCAGCGTCCGTGGTCTCAGCTTCAGGTTTATACAGGACGCGCTCCGAGATTAAGTGTGACGATATTAATGCAGCGATATTCCCAGATGATATTAATGTAGTGATATTCCCAGATGATATTAATGGCAGACTGGTCAGAGACCAATACATTCATGATGTCATGTTCTTGTTGCGTATCCTTCTCTAATAAAGGACAGTTTGTGTTACTCCTTAATATGTAGGCCTAATTTTTTTTTTTATTATAGCTTACATTGGTTTCATAACCTTCTCATTAGTCTCCCATCCCTGGACCAATAACGTGGCCTATATACAGGACGTATGTAGTGGAGTTTACATTCATCACACCGGGAACACCACAATGCTTCTTAATCTTTTTTATTTTGGTGCGGTCACTTGTCAGAAGAATAAAAAACATGAATATTGTTTTACATATGCTCACAGCGTGTATGGAAGTCATTTACTTCTTTTTCTAGTTGTTGTCCCTTTCTGATTGTTCTGTATGAACATTAATTGTACAAAGAATTAGATATAGCTTATAGAGATTTGTGCATGGTTGTAAAACATGTTCTCGCGTTCTGAATAAGGGTTTGAAATTAAGCCCAGTCATAGGGTCCATTTATTATTTTTTATATTAGGGTCCATTTTACGAGGAAATTTTCTCAGAGGAACTTGATTCAGGAAATCAGAGCACTCTGTTCTCATACTTCATCCCCACATTTAGAGTCAAATACTGTATATTTACAGTACTGCGGGCTTCATGCTGCCCTGTAAGGGCCGTGTTACGTCATACAGTGTAGTGTAATGTAATTGCTGCTGCTTTCTTCTCTTTTGTCTGGCTCACAATGGAAACGCCACATGTGCTAAATGGACTACACTGCATCAGTGAAATCTATTGTATTCTGACATGTACTTCTCTGTAGGTTACACTTTCTGAGTACATAATTGGAGTGGATATATATACAGATGGATCATTTAGTAATGGTCATTGAAATGTATGTGGTTCAGAAATCTAACTTGGAAATCATTTAGGTCAACTTACCATTAATTCAAAAAACGATCCTCTCCAAAACTACAAACGAGACAGCTATAAAACTAGACAGTTTTTTTTAAGGCAGGAGACTCGCATATCTTAGCAGGATAGCAGGCTCTTCAATTAGTTTAACAAGAACACTGTTGGCACAATGAGGTTCAAAGTAGATGATTAATGTAGCTGTGTGGCCTTTTGGACTGTCGAGTAAGAGAAAACTGAGAGACACTCCCTGTACAGGAAAGGAGGTCAGGGTCACCTGTTATGTTCAAATAAGTGACTGCTAAACAAACTTGTCTCTTATACAGGAGATTTTACAAAGGTTTGTGAGAATACTGGTGGAAAATGGTTATATTTGTACCGTGGTGATTCAGTGATATCTGCTCAAAAGTATTTTCCACATAAATCAGTCCCTCCAGGATTCGTTTGAGAGTGTGAATCCTCAGCTTTTCTTTTCCATGGCTGGGCTGCAATTTAGCAAGACTATGACAAACCGCAAGGGCGTATGCCTTTGAAATAATTAGACAACACGATGGGGGAGAGGGCTTATTCCACAAAGCGTAACTTTAACAATTTAACAAATACATATCAGTTAGATCACACACACAGCTGTGCACAGCGTTAGTTCTGTCAGCTATTTATACCAAACATACAGCACCACCATGCCACTCAACACTTTCCTCCTCACCTGCCCATTATGTTGTAGCATCTCTAATACTAAACAATGCTATGAACAGCAATGGATCATACAATAATTAGAGGTCAAACAATGCTTATCTCCCAATGGCTTTGTTAAGAAGTGCGTACTCTTGCTTCTAAAATGTCTCTATCGTGCATACACAAACAAACAGACCACAAAGTATTCCATTAACTGATACCCTCAGGCAACAATGTGCTGCCGAGATGCAGCAGTAAAACCATAGCATTAGCTTTCCTAAAAAGAACATGACCACATCTCAACACATGCATTATTTAACCCTTTGTCCGGTATTCGGGTCAAATTGACCCATTTCTAATTTTTACAAGAAGAAAAACAGTACATTACATTTTTTTTTAGAAAATGTTTTCTACGTAAAAATCAACGGCTTTACCTTATTTTCTGTGACAAACATGTATTCCTGACTCAATTCAGAACATTATTCTTGATATGACCACTTATGTTGTTTCCATAGGGGATTTTTAACATGAATTATAACCTTATGACAAAAAACCCCACTTCTATGTTTAATTGTGTTCTAGTAGAGACTGATGCATTCCCTAAACGTTATCTCAATTGTTTGAAATTGAGATAAAGACAATATTTGTTAATAGTGTGAAGTAAAATTGTATTTCAGAATTATTTTTAAAACCCCAAATAAGTCACGGGTCAATTTGACCCGAGGGACACGAGAGGGTCCCGAAAGTAAAGACAACACGAGGGTTAAGAGGGTGACACTTTAAGTCCTGTTGCTAAAATGTTAACTTGACTCCCAGGCTACATTATCAAATCTCCCAGTATACACAAAGGAAAAAAAGTAAGTATATATATATAAACGGAAACCATAACACTTATGGCAGATGGTCAGATCATGGAAGGTGGAAAACAAGGCATCTTATCAGGGTTGTTAAGGGTACGTTACCCTGCAAAGTGGTGGGGGATGTTAAATGTTGAGAAAGTCTTTCAACCCCCTAAATAGTATCTGTGCAATTCTTTCCATAGTCCTGTAGTTTTGACCCTCGACACTTAAATGCTGCATAGCAAATGAGACATTGTGGTTTAACGAGGGCAGCCTTCGCAGCAGTGTGGACACCAAAACTCTAGCCCTGATGACTGCACACGGTACTCCAGATGTCCCTTTCTCACAGGAAGCCCCCAGCTCACACTCAACAAAACTGTAGCTATCATATCATCAAAATGAGGTTTTGAACAGTCAGCCCTGCTGGTGTAACGGATGTGGACAGGGTGTGAAAGGCAACCACTTCAACAACGTTTAGTTTGTTTTTTCAATTTATTTTTCTGCAGAAGACAACATCACATCAGTGGTCTGTTTCCCATGTTCACAACACCATCTGCACCTACACATCACACAACAGCCTTTACACACTCATAATGTACCTCCGTTATCTACATTATACAGCAAGCACGCGAAAAACGGCGCAAAAACAAAGAGTTAGACAATATATCATTACAAGTTACGTGAAACCGTAAAAATGGCACAAAACAGTTACATGGTATTAACTTCGCGAAAATAAATGTTGAAGGGTCACTACACAATCTCCAAAGAAAACAATAAAAGAGCGCAGCAGCATTTTACACACCTACCTCAGCAATACAAGACGTCATTGTGAGGGGGAACCGAAGCTACGGCAGCATAGGAGGCACAAAAGAGGCACAATGCAGTAACAACATCTCTGCAGGAAACAATAGACTTTTTACTCAAGAAGATGAAATTCACAAATACCCAACAAAACATTAACTGATATTTAAACTTCAATAAAATTAGAATTAATAAAATACATTTTTTAACTGTTACACTGGAACATCCAACAGAAGCTCAACAGGTAGTTGTTGAGAAAATGAAACATTAATCATCAATTAACACGGGAGTGGGGATAGAGGAAACAACGCTTCTGCTGGAGAAGGGAGAGGCACGTGTACAATAAAGATCCTATTTAAGTGACGAGCATCGAGTCAATGCACTGACAAACAGGCATGTAGAAGGCAGACACAAAAGCTTTGAGCAGCTACCAAATGAAGTCCTCCGCGGTCACAGTCGGCACAATAGGTGATTGTCAGAAATACGAAAGAGCCAGGACTTAAATGCTGTCGTAACCCCAATTTTCCACTGGGCACATCTGCGCTGCGTTGCGGCCGCGTCGTGACACGCACACATTCAAGTCACTGCTTGCTACGTGACGCGGCTTTCTCCCCCTCTGATAAAAATAGGCGCCAGGTCTATTTTCACGCCAGCCCCCCCATATCGCAGCATCTCCTCTACAACACCACAGACAACGAGCGATTCATCATGGAGGTGGAAAAACTCACATGACATCACAGATTTTCTCAGAACAAATAAAATTCCACGTTTAAACTTCACAAAATGGGCTGACTGTACAAACAAGCACATACAGTATGTTCATAGGGGTGGGGGTAATGCAGTACAGCATAGTACTACAATATTTTCCAAGGCAACACTGTATGGAAACACAGATTCCAAGTATAGATCTATTATGAAATATGTGTTTAAATGAGGTTTGTCTGCTTGACACTGCCATTTTGAGATGAACAAACAGAGAAATGTAGATACAATGTAGAAATGTAGATAAAAGATGTTGACAAAGTTTTCTTTTGGGGACATCATTTAGAATTGTGAAAATTTGAAGTGGGGAAAAATGTTATAGATTGCAAAATCACAGAAAATTTCAAAATATCCCATTGTGACGTGCAAGTATCATGATGACATTGTATGGCGAGGCCTCTGGTGAGTTCCCTCCCCTATTAGTTCACCATGACACTGAATTTGTCCATAACATGGACCTCTTGCATGACAGCTAATCAACTTAGGACAGATTTATGAACAATGCATACGTACTGTATGCCTTGTTTCACCTAACTAGAATGTATTCAAATGTGTGGTGAGAATGTGCGCACATCACGCAGACTTCAGACCAACGTGCGTGGTTTTGTCTGAGATGGCAGCTAGTGAAACTAGGAGATTGAATATAGGTTTAGAGAGTGGTAACATTGGTTTTAGATTGTTTGCTATTTTCACTGATTGTGGTATTATTTTTGCAGGTAAGACAGCATTCTGTAAAATATCAAGGGTTCATTTATACACTTAATTTGAAAGTATGAATGAATTCCATCAGTCACTGTATTTACATTCAGGCATCATCTCATCATTAACTTACATCATGAACTTTAAAGCTTTGGTGCATAACTCTTTTGATATTAATGAACGTTACATTCAAGCCATTGCTAAATGAGTTGCTACAAAGCTATTTTGTTTAATTCTCCGTGTCCTCATTGGCTTCTAGCAACTGTGTACGTGTGTGTGTGTGTGTGTGTGGGGGGGGCACTATAGCTTTAAAGTCCATTTCAACATTAGCGCCTTGAATAAATCCTAATGTCTAATAACAATAGTGATCTAGATGTTTTCTGGTACATGTGATGAATTAGCGGTTTGGATGCTACGCCGAATATCGTATCGTATTGAGTGGTGGAGCAGGCACAAGTATGGATATGCAAACAGATGTTTAAAGGCGTTTCTACATGTATTTATACCTGTCGGAGTGGATGTGAGGGACAGAACATGCATGTGCGCCCAGCTCCACAATGAGTGAAATTTATAAAACAAATCGGCACAGCTGCAGCTTCATACAGTAAATCGGAGTAAAAACAATGCATATTTCTGTATGTTTGTGTCTTCAAGCTACACATTTCAGTAAGACAAGAGGGATAGAAACTCCTCCTTTTGTATGTGAAGAAAATTACACTCCTCTAAAGTATATTCAAATTCAGTGAACATTTGTTGGCAAGAACCAAGGTTCATCACATCTACACCTTCCAGGAGATGAGATTTCTTCTACCTCTTTCTGCTGCTACCTTTTTTAGTTTTGTGTGTGTTTATTTCTTAAGTGTTTCTTTGTGCATTTCTCCTACTGTGGCTTATCATTATCCTAAGATGTGGAAGTCACAGCGGGAAAAAGTGGACTTTACTGACGCTGACATAATTGTCCATAAATTTAGACCACCACACTCCATGAACATCATAATTCATATTATTGACAACAGCGAGCACTACTCCAGCGTCGCTCTGCTGCATGTTTTGACTTGTTGTAGACTACTGCTACAGTATGTCCTCCTCATCGTCAGCGCTGGTACTAAGAACAGGCAGCTTTTCCTTCAGCCAGATATCGTCCACCTGCTTGGGGCCGCTGTCTTCAGGTTCTTCAGGTATGGACAGGTCTGAGTTACTCCTCACGTATCCTGGGAGGGTGGCGTGCACGCTGACCTCGGCGAGATCTATGCTCTGATGAACATGGCTTGAAACAAGTGCAGCGGAGCATGTGGAATGGACAACCCCGGCCAGGTGGGGCTGGCTGCTGGTGTTGTTGTTGTTGTCGCAGACCCCCGGGCTCTCCCACTCAAAGGCCCGGTTCCGGCGTGTCCATGTTGTCTTTATTGCTGCCTGGACCTGTGGGAATAGGAAGAACAAGGGCTTTCAATATCAAGAATTAAACTGCAAAGTTATCAAAGTGCAGAATTGTAACTTTATTTTTGATATTTTTTGCAAATACCTGGGTTTTCTTTGTTATAGGGTCAATTTTTGATTGAGTTTATACAAATACTGTTTTTTAATACATTTTACTTTTTTAGTATGACAGTACAAAGAAAGGACAAGTGCATACAAAAGATAAAATAAGACAACAAACGGTTGGGAAAAAAAAGACACAGCCTGCACTCTCTCAGTGCAAGTAAGAGAAAATGGCAATTCATTAGACAAGATGGCCCAAACTGTCCATTCCTACAGTTACTGTTTTAACCTGGTTTATTTTGTCAGTGTACTGTAGACTGTGATACGTCTGTGGAAACTGTTATTAAGCTAATTTAACGTATAAACACTCCTGCATGTCAATATATAAGCAAACAATTGCCTTAAATGCAGAGCAACAAAAGCATCCAGCTGGAGTCACATAGGTCCAACATTCACTTTAATTGGACAAAAATGCACAACTGCCTTACTAGGTTACTGTGCAGCTTGGTTTGTGCGGGCCTATCATTGAGATCTTGCTCAATATTGGACCCATTTCATAGCTTTTTGGTCATGTTAGTCCATTAGACACAAATAAATGGGGAAATGGGGTCCAGGTTGAAAACATGGTAGTTACCCTTTATTGTTATGGCAGGTAGCGAACATTCAGCTTGTGTTTGCTGGACACTGCTGCCTTCTGTGAATAGGAGTTACTCTGTCTCAAATCCTGGAACTAGAGAAGTGTCAAACTTGTGATGTCATCAAGTATAAAGTGTGCTGCTGCTCCACAGACAATGCTTTGGGAAAAGATAATATAGGCGACACTGAGAACACCCAGTGGAAGGTTCTGGGTATACGGGTACATGTTCTGTTTCTGAATTGAGAACACCACAAAACAATAAAGCTAATATGTGTATAAAAAAGCCAAATAACATTCCCATCCAGTGTCTATGGAGCAGCCTCACACTTTATACTTGATGACATCACAAGTTTGAGACTTACTTCTCTGGTTTCTGAGAGAGTCGCCCATGTTCACAAATGTTAACTGAACTTCCCTAGGCCATGGAAATTCCATATTTCATTTAGGTGGTGTTCACCTTTAAGAGCGGCTTACATAGAGCTGCAGTGCAGGGTGGTAATTCCAAGCGTTGCTGTGACCCCTCTACAGTACATTAGTGGTTTGGTCCAGTGCTAAATACCAGCTCTGCTTTAAAAGACTACTACTACGACTACTACTACTAAGACTACTACTACTACGACTAAGCTGTTTACACGGCTAATTCAGGTGAAAATTCCACTAATATTCCCGTTTATATGTAGTCGTGCAAAACAGGATTTAATTCTAAGTTTTACCAGCGATGGCAGACTAGTTGGACCGTGGAAATACAACGTCCCCCTTTTATTCCTTCAACCAGCTTCTAGAAAAGGTCGGCGTAGCGATGTGTGCGCATATCCAAAAACCTGTTAATGTCCAAGTCTTTGATGTTTAAAAGTAGCTGTGTTTCTCCTTCTCATCAGGTCTGCAGCCTTGCAAACTGTTGGCTGGTTGGTTTGTGTACAAATCCATAGCAACGCACAGAGCTGACCATAAGCCTGCGGTAAAAACCCAGATTGAAAAACAGAGGGGGGTTTTGTGAGGATACAACTTTCAGGAATTCCTATTCTAAATGCCAACTGAGAGTGCCAGTACAGTTTAAAAGTAGAGGGAGACTGATATCGTGACACTTCTTTTCACCACATTTGACCTTTTCAGCCAGACCCTGGGTTGTGGGTGCCTGGAGTAATTATACTATTAGCAATGACAATGCTTCATTTGAACAAGCTAATGTTTGCAAACACACAAAATAATTTGCTTTTTGATTGTTGCTGCGGTGTTGTGGTTTTTTCTGTGTGATCAGTGAGATTTGAAAAAACGACCCACTCACCTCTCCATTGGAGTAGCAATAGATAATGGACACAAAGAAGCCCTGAAAGGAAAAGATTGAAATAGAAGCTCAGATCTCAGTGGGAGCAATTAAGAACAAACTCCATAATCAGTAATGATGATAACAATACAAATGATTTTATCAAAAGCTAAGAAGGATGTTCCACCCAATATTCATGGGAAAGATGTGAGTGAAAAAGGTCTTTGATTAAAGTGTGCTCATTTCAGGCAGGAGAGGCAAGTGAATGAAATAAAGATGAATATTCATTTTAACAGATGATATGTAAAATGTAAGTCTTGGCGAAGGTCTCTACAGGGAAATTTGTAACTGAGGGGCGTCTTCCCTGAGTAGCAGCAATATAAATCCCTAACACTGGTGGTGGTGTTGGCTGATGATTCTGATGGAGCTGAGGAATCTGCGAAGACTGGCAGTGATGAGGAGGTGGAGGGGCGCTTTGCCATTTGCGATGTTTTGCAACACAGCTGACAACAACAGAGAGAACAGGTTTAAATAGCGTAACAGCCCTGAATGTACCGCGCGCATTACAGCAGCAGGAATGTACTAGGCAGAGAGAGAATGGTGTTCCTGTTCAACGAGGAAGAAGCAGGGTGATAGGCTGACGATGTAGGTGTGTCGCAGAGCTGTTGTCAATCTCAATGTGATTTGGATAGCACCTGTGGTGTCAGAGCCATGCTGGATGATGTGTTGACACTGTTTCTTGATTCCTCTAGGATAAGCAACCTTTAGACCATTACATTTCATGGCTGCATTTCACAATCTGGTTTGACTTTGGTGGTGTTGAGATACTTCACACCTTCCATTACACGTGAACCCAAAGTGCTATATGTTACAAACAGCACACACATTTCAAACAAAAAGAAATAAGAATACACAGGACAATCAACAAAGACAAACAAGACAGAAGTGTAACAATACAAATTCATACACACACACTGTAATTTGAACAAATGCCTGAGAAATAAGGTTTTGAGTTTGCTTTTGAATGTGGACACAGTTGTAATGGACCTCAGGTCATCAGGCAGCTTGTTCCAAAGAGTAGAAGCACAGAAACTGAAGGTCAGGTGGGGTTGTGATCAGTGAGCAAGTCAGAGATGTACTGAGAAACTAAAATATTAAAGGGATATTTCACCGTTGGAAAGATGTATTTAAATTGGGTCACTCATGTAGTAGAAATGTGAACATTTAAAAAAAAAAAAAAGTGTGCCTTCTAGGCCGAGAAAAGCCAAAATGTGTTTTATACTGTGTATATAACAACATAACAAGCAACCATGAACGTAGAGAGCGAGGCAAGACATTCCACAGCCAATCATCGATCCCCTCTGGTTTTAAAATGAGTGCGGGGAACCACCAAAAGCCTCTGACCTAATGACCTGTATCAAGTCAGAGATAGAGTTCTGAACAGCCTGGAGACGCTAACACTCCTTCTTACTCAAACAGGTCTAGCGTTAGCTTTCCACCTAGCTGGAACACCTGGCCTTGTTGGCGTTTCCACTTAGTGGACACCCCCGTCGATGTCCCCTTACCCGGCTAGAGGCATCGGACAACACTGCTGCCAGAGGCGCTGGTCTCCGCAGCAGGCAAAGCTTGTGTAGTATGTTGAGTATTCCGACTGTAATAACATTTCCTGCATATTGATTTTCTCTGATATAGACCTATGTATCCCGGTGGTACACATGTGCGGTAGTTTGAATGCACTTTTTTTTTTATTTAACCTTTTATTTAACCAGGAAGTCCCTTGAGATTGAAATCTCTTTTCCGAGGGAGACCTGGCCAAGACAGGACACCAGTTGCAATTTAAACTAGAACTGCACGCAGTTACAACGGGGTCCAAGCCTCCCCGCGCCAGTCGACCCCGGCGACCCGAAAGCGCACGAAAGTGGAACCCAAAGCGGCGGGAGGGCAAACGTCGGGGATACATCGAGAGGCGCACGTACGTATGGATTAATAGCGCAATGACCCAGAAAAACTCTGGTCTCCTAGGCTGGATACAAAACCTTGATAAAATGGCTCAAAATTGTCTACGTTGATCATAGCGCCCCCTAATGGCCTATCTTTACCAAATTTGGTACAGAGCCTCCGGGCGGCATGCCAAACAATCGTCACTATTATTGTCTCTTGGGTATTATTGTCTTTACACTTGTTAAAGCACTTTGTAACTTGTTTTTGAAAAGTGCTCTACAAATAAAGATTATTATTATTAATGCCAGTTTTCAGGCTGCCAAATGTGACACACGTTACTGCAAGGGTTTGAAGCTCCACCTATGAGAAGTGCTGCTTCTTAGCCGGAGTACGTCTGGCCATGTCGTAAATAGTAGGGGGCGAGGACTCAAAATTGAGAATCTAATGGGGCGTGATATTTAAATTACGATGGTTTCCAACCGCTGCATTTATCAATGTACGCCCATTCTTACGCTCTGATTAGTGGGATACCAATGTTTCATGAATCCCACGTGAAGCCTGTCGTAAGAGGATTTCTGCGCTCATATCTGCGCTGGTTTTTACGTTAGGTTGAAAAATAAGGGCCACTATATCAGTTACACTATGTTTGACACTTGGGGCTTACACCAAACTATCAAACCGCTTCACAGACTGATGAAGTGCAGTCTTGACACTGACTTACCCACTGTAAAATGGTAAGAGGTTCTAATCAGCCAGTCCACAGTGGAGACACAGACCACAGCCTGTGATGCATGGACTCTAAGTGTGTGTGTGTGTGTGTTGCAAAGGGTTTTAAATTATGCAATACTGAGCTCCTTTAGCTAATAGACAATGAACTGGCTGATCTGTGAATGTGAGAAGCAATCTTAAGTCGGCTCATGCTTGTGGGAGTGCTTGCTGTAAGTGAGTTGGCTTTCTCATAACGTATCAGCAGCTGCAGTGTTGTAATGACTGAAAAATCCCTGCGTACCTGGAAGGAGCTGAACAGCTCACAGTACATGCAGCCCTCCCAGCTCGGCCCGTCAAATGTAAGCAGCATCCCAACAAAGATGATGTGGTGGATGCCAAGCACCAGCACTAAGAAAAGGGTGGATTTCGCCAGTTTCCTATGAAGGGACACACACACACACACAATTAAACAGATGCAGTAGTATAAAAAGTTGTGATGATGACATGTCTGTGACTGGATTTATAATAATTCATGAATAGGGCTGGGTATCGTTGAAAGATACCAATACTGTGACTTTGATACCGGTTCCCAAACTATATAAATTTCATAAATCAAAAAGAAATTACAGCACAAAATCTTCTGTTAGAGAGCCTGTTATGTTTAAACTACTAGATGTGTGATGTGAATTGGTTTTCATTTGATTATTACTGTCTGACACCATATCTTAACTGTTTCTCTACTATATATGGTTGGGAAGTTTCTGTGTGTACCTTAGTTTTTATGTTTATATCTGTGTGTGTCTCCCACATGAGCAGAAGCAGACAGTGACCTTCGGTGCATCGCACTGCTTCTGCTAAGCGCAAATACCCAATCAGCAACCACTCCCCACGTCGAAATCTGACAATGTAACCTTCTTCACTTTGCAAATAAAGAGACTGCTTAAGGGGAAGTTCTCCACCGTTTGTCAGAGGTGACTTACTGAGGCTTCCCCTGCCGCAAGAATAATTTAGATTGGTCTCCTGTCTTCTGTTGAGTACCGGAAAGAAAGATTTGGTTATCGAACTGTGGGTAATCATCAGAAATACCCCACATCTTCCAAATTAATTTGGAGTTTGATAAAGAATTGGTATTTGTCAGAGCAAAACCAACTTAGCAAAAGCATTCATGTGTGTGAATGCAAAAAAAAAAATGTAGGTATGCCATGCAAGTTTTCATTCTTTGTAAAAAATTATAAGTTTAACATGACACTACAGGACAAACTTAAGAATCAAGATTAAAGCAACAATGTTAAGTGTCTGTCTTGTGTTTCTGTGTCTTTTTAGTTTAGTCAGTTTAGTTATAGGGAGCAGCAAGTGATGTTTATGGTTACCGATTAATGTCTTCTACCACCCTAGACACTAGGGGTGGGAATCACCTGAGGCCTCGCGATACGATAGCATTATCATCATGGTGGGTCGCACGGTGTGACGCATGTGCAATGTAGCCTCGTGCTCGTATATGTGTGTGTGTGTGTGTCTGTCTGACGTGTGTTTTTTCTGCTTGACAAGCCGACCGGACATGACAATGATGGCGTGGCAGTATCGACGATTCAATTTCTTAATTCTAAATATTTGAGATTGTGACTTCATTTGGATGGATTTTGATTTCAAATCTAAATCCTGACCCCCTTACTAGATACTGAGACCAGTGACGGCAGCTGTAATCTGTCACAAACATTTCACTTTACTATTAGCATAATACAATTTGTCAGGTAATTCTAATTTAAAACCTTATTTTAGTCCGTTAAATACCAGCATACATTTATTATTATTGCAAAACTAAACCAACCTTCCCCGTCTCTTGTCTCTTGTCATCTAAATATTTAAGGTGTGTTGATTGATTTTATAACGACAACTCGTGCATCCAGTCACACCTTATTCTTTCTTAGTCTGTAGCTACCTGTTAACTAGTAAAGATGAAAATGCATTTTGAAGTTATAGTATAGTTATAGTAACTTGCCATCATAAGAGCAGTGGTTAAGTAACCTTGGAAACGTGGCACAATTTTACCGTGCACGCATGCATCCTCGTCATAGTTGCCCTCCGGTACTTTATCAATTAGCACTACACCACTGCAGAAGTATGTTTGTGTGTATTTCAACAATCGGTGAGAAAAACAAACCTTTCTTTATGAAACGTGTCGCCGTTTAAAACCTCATTTCATAAAGGGAACAGCATACAGAAAGTAAACCTACTCTGTTGATAGAGCACAAATCTCAGGCTATGTCTTAGATTGTTGGTCTCATAATGAGATTTGTTAGAATAACACCAGCCTTATCCTCTGCATCCTCACTCTCCAAGATGTAGGCTCATTATGAAAGTTCTTGGTCTACGCTGAACAGCTTAATCTCTTCCCTCACCCCCCCCCCACCCTCTCTCCCTCCCTCAGGGCACAAACAGCATTATGCATTCAGCAGTCATATGGCAAGGACATATTCTGGTTGTTCCACTTGTTCTTAACAATTTAAACCTCCATTCTGTCACCTTCTCTAAATACCATAGTCACTTAGCATGATCTCTTCTGAACACAGAATTATTCACACTAATCTGCAGCACACAGTTTAGGTCAAACTCCAACGTTGGACATAAAGAGGACAGCTGCTTTGATGGAGACAAACCTGTACTGTTTCCTGGTGTCGTATCGCCCTGCGTTTGTCTCTCGGATTTTAGTGGCCAACACTTTCATAATGTTCCCAAACAAGATGAAGTTGAGCTGAAACAAAAGAACAGAGATGGAAAGCTCTTCATTTATGCAGTACATGTAAATGATCTCAGTTCTTGTTGCTATAAATATTATATTTTGGAAAATAAAAGCCCATTTTTTATTGTTAATGGCTGACTTTTAAGAAAGTACTATATGTATATAAAACAAAGAATTCACTGCATTAGTGCACAAAGACGGTTGAAGTGAATCTACAACACATCATGTGCTCTCATGTCTGCAGGTTGACCTTTTCTGTGTCTTCAGGAGAATCTATTACAGCCAGGTGTATGCTATATCATCAGAATCTGCCCAATCAGTTTAGTTGTATGGTGTAAATGATTTTGTTGCAAACAAATACTGATGCCATTAAGCTCATTCGGATTTGAGTCAAAGGAAGATGAGATAAAGAGAGAAATAAGTAGAGAAAGGGCATGTGTACATTTCAAATATTTTAGTCAATTAGAGGCTTCTGTACAAGGCACTCTCAGTGTCATACACGTAACCAAATCTCAAACAGAATCCAGTTTCAAATATCTGTAGTGTGAGTTGCTGAGCAACAGGAAAATTATCTTTAATTAATTAAAGATAATTTTCTCCCAGGAACGGGCAGAGAGGACAGTCCGTTTTTAATGATGTGTCTTTGGGATCTCCTGCCGCTCCGCACAGAGAAGGGGGGTGTGATGCAGGGCTAACAGCTGATCCCGGGTGGAGAACCATGGGGCCGTGGTTGAATGGGGTGCTTTGTTGGATGAGTTTCCCATAGCCAAAAAGTTCCAGACAAGCTACGGATGTAACAATATGAACATCCATAGCTGCCCACGTGCTTAAAGTGTTGATGTGACTACGAAGAAAATAACAAAGAAAAACATAAAACACCTTAAAAATACTAAATAGATGTAGAAAACTGCAGAGCTGCTGTAACAAGCTGCCACTCACGCAGCGCCATCTTTATAACATGATGACATTTTACATCCAAAAGGTCAACTTCACTATGACATAACGCTCAAAAACAAAAAACACGTTTCTTGCCATTGGAACAGAAGTGGACATTGTGACCATACTTCACATTTGTTTTGGACACTGTCCATGAGTATGTGCAGTGGCTGTTAGAAAAGGTAGAAGTGATTACCGTAATCACCTTTGAAGAATAACTGCATCTCAAATTCTGCCTTCGCCCAAAAAACAAGACAATCAGTACAGCACGAAATGTCACATATTAATATGTGGAATGAGCACTTAACAGGGCCATTTTTAGGAATGTGCAGGTCTGTGTGTGTGGTATGGAGAGTTGAAAGCAGGGAGAAAGAGGCCTGAGGCAAACATTCTGAACAAGGTAAAAAGGGCACATGGGTATGGTCAAGTGTTCTGAAGAACAACAGGGAGTCAGCTATTGACAGAGCAGTTGGAGCTGCAGGTTTTGCTGTGACACAATGGATGTGATTGACGTAATCAAGTGTTCTGATGAACAACAGGGAGTCAGCTATTGATACAGCAGCTGGAGCTGCAGGTTTTGCTGTGACACAATGGATGTGATTGACGTAATACCATTAGTGCTTCATAGCTGCAGTTTGCGTTAAAACTCTCGCTCCTTCTCAGAATTATAACTCAGTCAAATCGGAACACACAGACATAAAGTATATTTCCATTAATATTCCATATTAACCATTTTCTCAGACAAAATCCGGGGACATTTTAATTTCAGAAGCGTATGTACCTCCAAAACACGTCATGTTTTTATTTTTTTTAAACTTAAAGCAGGGACACTAGACCTAGAGCTGTTCTCATTAGGGGCTGATCCCCCCGAAGGTCTGACCCTAGACTCCCCCTGCTGCTACTTCATACTTGTAGTCCACTACGCCTCAGAGGAGGATGTTGTCATGGTTACTGAACTACATTTATCTGACAGCTTTTGCTTTATTACTTCAGGTTTGTTTCTGCAACAGCTCATTGAGTATCGGATACAATATAAACTATTGAGGACATATTTTCCTTTGACATTGATGTAGTATGAAACGAGATCGCTGCAGTCGGAGCAGAGAAACAAGCTGCAATGGAAGTTAATGGGAGAGAATTGTCCAGCTTGTATTTACGTTCATAAAGTGCTCGTTTTGCTGCTGACAGACTCAGATTAATATTCTAAGTGTCTGATAACATTATGGAAAGGATTTCTAAGGATGCTGACCTTTCTGTTAACGATTAAGATCCTTTTTTAAACATAAAAGTTCTAAAAATTGTGTTCTCTAAACCCACCAGACTCCATGTAAATAATCTGTTATTTTAGCGTGTATAGAGCAGCATATCTCCACCAGACTCCATGTAAATAATCAGTGATTTTAGCGTGTATAGAGCACCATATCTCCACCAGACTCCATGTAAATAATCAGTGATTTTAGCGTGTATAGAGCAGCATATCTCCACCAGACTCCATGTAAATAATCAGTGATTTTAGCGTGTATAGAGCAGCATATCTCCACCAGACTCCATGTAAATAATCAGTGATTTTAGCATGTATAGAGCAGCATATCTCCACCAGACTCCATGTAAATAATCAGTGATTTTAGCGTGTATAGAGCAGCATATCTCCACCAGACTCCATGTAAATAATCAGTGATTTTAGCGTGTATAGAGCAGCATATCTCCACCAGACTCCATGTAAATAATCACTACTTTTAGCGTGTATAGAGCAGCATATCTCCACCAGACTCCATGTAAATAATCACTACTTTTAGCGTGTATAGAGCAGCATATCTCCACCAGACTCCATGTAAATAATCACTACTTTTAGCGTGTATAGAGCAGCATATCTCCACCAGACTCCATGTAAATAATCAGTGATTTTAGCGTGTATAGAGCAGCATATCTCCACCAGACTCCATGTAAATAATCAGTGATTTTAGCATGGTAAAATACGGCTTTCTAAAACATCTCTGAGCTCTGAGCAGCGCTGCTCGATCGGCTCCGTTTGGTCAGAGTTTTCTTTCTTTCAATCCAGTATCGGGTCTGTCAGTCACAGTGAAAACCGGGGACATTTCCGGGGACAGATCCAGCCGGGGACAGGTCACCAAAACCGGGGACTGTCCCCGGAAACCCTAGCTTTGAGTGCCTTACTAAACGGCTTAATACAAGAACTTTACTCTTGTCTCCGACTCATAAGTGGAACAGTACATTGCAGTAGTTTTGTATCTGTAACATTAGTGCAAAAACAAATGTACAGTGTTGGAATTTAAAGTGTTTTATGTGCTTAAACATTGTGTGTGATTTGCATTATAAATTTAAGCTAAAAGGCAAAAGCATTATTTCAACATAAATGAAGACATGTTGGTCATGCATTAAGTTGTTTTGCAATTCTCTGTTCTATAACATAAGATGTTCTGGTACATTCCATTATAATCCAGTCTCTCCTAAATGTGTCGGAAGATTGATTGTTAGGGACGCTTCCTGAATCTGGTTCCAGTCCCTCTTTAACAGCCCATTGATCTTTTGCTCTGCAAGTCCTAAACTGAGGGTCATAAACTTTCAGTCACATTCCAACTGAAAAGATAACGAATAAGCACACAGACACATCACACCACTGTGGCCTAGAGACCCCCCCACCCCCACCCTTTGTGGATAAGACTAGGAAGGGGAGAGCTGTGATAGCTTGATCCTACTTTGTCTCAGGATATCCTATGTAATAAAAAGGATTCACACATCTACATCTGAGATTCTGATTACTAATGGATTGAACCCTGAGAATGGAGCAGGATTTAGCTCCAACAACAGTGAAGGAAGGGATTTTGAGTCAGGAAGATTCATACCTAGGGTGATGTCACAAGCTGATATAGACCCTAACTCATACACTATTTAAATGGAGTTCATTTTTACTTCAGTCTCAGTAAAAGTTACACATTTCTTAGCAACTTCTCAAGCTCATTTAGCAATAGTGAACTGTATTTCCCACTCAGGCTCTTACCCCAATGGCTGTCAGGATGGGAACCTGGTAGATCCACTTAAAGTTACCAGCACTTAACTCGCAACACCTGCAGTTGACACAAATACAGAGGAGAGGATGGAGTTAGAGAAGCAGGAAAAAGAAGGTGCACATAGTAACTGTTCAGTGGGAAGAGAACAGGTGGTTAAATATGATATTTTTAGCTTAGAAGTTGGTTAAACTGACACAGACGTTTTGGTTTGTCAAAAACAGCAGGAGGGGTGACCATGGCAAAGGCTGAAGAGAGAAATGTTCTATTTTTTTAAAGATCTTTCTGCTTTCCTCTGATATTTTGAATTTGTGGTTTTACACATTTTCAATCCTTGTTACCTTTTGGTTATTTTGATGATCCTTTTGATCGTTTCCATCATGGCTGTTTCATTCATATCGTCAGACACTTGGAATATCAATCTGAGCCTGTCAGTGGCACAACGAGTAGTGTGAAGGTAAATACAAGCTGGACAATGGCCCTATTAACTTACATTGTAGCTTTTTGTAAACTGCAGCTACAGTATATTGCTTAATAGATTGTTGTTCCCATCAGTCACTTAGACACATCAACATAGGAAAAGAGGGTCCATGTTGAAAACACTGTGTCCAGTCAGTGCTGAGATGTTTGGGTTCATGATTTAGGATAGCATATGTGTTTATGGGCTAGGCATTAAAGATTAGAAAAAGCTCAACTTAAAACTTAATTACAGCTTAGAAATGTAGAAATCCTCAGAGTTGGGGATTTAACTATAATACTGTTTGGCCCTAATAAGAAAATACACAGTGGCAGAATACCAGAGCACCGTGACGGATCCTTTAAGTTAGTTTTGACTGCCTTTTTGGTTTTCCTTTTGTTGTAACTTGTAATTTGTTTGTATTATTTGTTGAAAAAGAAATAAATATTTTAATAACAAAATAATTTTGCAATGTTAAACGGCACAGTTCACACTTTATACACCACTTTACACTTACACTTGTACATCTTTACTTATTGTATGTACACCTTGCTTTTTGGTGTTTGCATTCTGGACTTTGTGGATCCCTTTTGGTATGCCCTGTTTTTTGTTGAATAAATCCTCGCTAAGAACTTGCCTGCCTGCCTGCTTGCCTGTTGCTGTGTTTTGGTCGCAACTTCATGGAAATGTAACACATGACCACAATTAAGCGACAATTATACCGTCTCCTTGTGCGTCTTTTTTATATTCAAGCTTCTGTCTTCCAATTTTGGACGTGGAAAAGACATTTTGACAGTATGACTTGCTCTCTTACCTTGCATCTGCTAGGGTTACCCTGACAATTGCCCACAGTGCCACAAAAATAGCTGGAACACCTGAAATCAACACAAAAAACACACAATAAGCTGTGCTGTCCAGAAGTCAAAACACAGACTAGAGACAGTTGCACACAAACCCTCACCTTGATCGCACCCATTGTTTTCTATGTAATCCTGCCCCCTGGAGGCATATTGTGGCATGGCTAGGGATGGGTAACCCCTAAAATATTACGAGACCAGTACCAAAACCAGTACTCTTAACGCTGAACAGCCAACTCCGTCAAATACACTGTGCTTGACTTCAACACACCACAGACTGTATGGGTTGTAGCTGCAGCGGTAGTGGGTCAATCACAAGTTGTATCTAATGAAATATTGACAAGGTGTGCATAAAGTATAACCAAAAAAAAAAGCAGACACAGGTGAGAAACAAATCTGATGCCTTTCATCTACATTGTCACATACCTATGTTTAAAAAAGTACAAACAAAATAGTATCAGAAATTCTGTTTCATAATGAATATCATAATGTTTATTCCAAAACTCCCATCTTTTATGCGTCTTATTTACTTTACTTACTATATTAGCATGGCATTGTCTGCATACTTATTCATAGGGCTGATATGGCAATTGTGACTGTGTTGCAAGTTTGAGCTCTGTATTAGCTGAAGCTTCCAGGCTCGGGTTACATTTAGCTGAAGTGATTCGAGGATTGTTTTGAATGGATGCTGCACATGGCATAGGTGTTATATGACAATTTAGCATTTTCTCTGCTTACCCCATCCGATGAAGGTAAAGCCCCCGAGGTATTTGGAGTAGGATCGGAAGGCCATGAAGATGAGACTGTGGAGGTACAGGCCTTCTACTAGGAGCCAGAAGTAGTTGGTGGCCAGAAAATAGATGGAGAGCATCACTGTCACCTTGCAGCCAGTCTAAAGACAAAACATCAACATTTTATCACATCCTGTTTGTGTGTATTTGTGTGTGTGTGTGTGTGTGTGTGTGTGTGTGTGTGTGTCTGTGTATTTGTATCACAGGACAAACTGTTCTAACATACCACAGGTGCCTCTAAGCGAGTAGATAATCTAATTACATTTTGCAGCACCTTGCTGTATAAATATGCACATAAATAAGGTGAGGAAACAGGTACCAGTGTGAATTATATATGAATGATTTTCACAGAACAAATGCAGTGGGGATGTGGGTAAGGTGCATGCACTTGTGAGAACCCAGATAATAAAACGATTACTGTCTGCGAATGCCAGAAACACTAGTAGCATGAGCGCTAGTAACTCCATGACGTTTTGCTCACTAAGCACTCCTTTAAAATGATGCACTTCAAAGTATAATCCTTCACTTATTTTAAGTTCAAAATAATCAAAATAACTCATTCCAGGTTTTCATACTTACAAGTAACCTAACAATTATTTATGAATCAAATCACCTAAATGAACCAAGCGATCCTGACCTTTGAGTATTATTTTGAGGCACTTTGGCTGGAAGAATGGATTTTAAAAAAGATGCTTGAGCCACAGTAAACTGAAGGCCAGATACACGTTTGGCCTTGAAAGTTGATGACCAGCACTGACTTTTAATTGTTTTTTAAAATAAGATATTTAGTCTAATTAGTTCATCTCCTGCTTTTAAATGCTTTCTTTTCAATAGTACCATGTAATTTCAGCAATACAATTATCAAAAGTGTGTAAGTTAAGAGTTAAACCTTAACCACTGTAGGGTTTGATGCATTGGAATTTCTAATCATAGTTCCATTATGTAAATGTGCTGTATTTATATAGCGCTTTTCTAGTCTGAGCGACTACTCAAAGCGCTTTTACATAGTACAGGATACATTCACCGTTCACACACATTCACACACTGTGGCCGGGGCTGCCGTACAAGGTGCCATCTGCTCATCAGATAAACACTCACACACATTCACACTCCGATGCGCAGCATCGGGGGCAACTCGGGGTTCAGTGTCTTGCCCAAGGACACTTCGACATGGGACTGCAGGGCTGGGGATTGAACCACCAACCTTCCAATTGGCAGGCAACCACTCTACCACTGAGCCACAGCCGCCCCATTATCTTTATTCAGTGTGCCGATGTGCAATCGGCACAATGACTATTATTGCCCATACTTATTAGTGGGAATGCTGTTCCACAGCATTCCAACTATTGTTATTCTGTTCTTTATTAGTGGGAATGCTGTTCCACAGCATTCCAACTATTGTTATTCGGTTCTTTATTATCCTTACTTATTATTCCGTACGTTTTTTGGCTCTCTCTAACTTCTGCATACTTTCTGCTATTTTTACCGTTCAACTTTTACAATCTTCAGCTTTTTAAGCAGATGATGGGACTTCTTCTACTATTTTTCTATTTTTTTTAACATTAAAGTCAATGAGAACAAGCTTCAACTCCTTCAAATCTTCTTCTGCTCCCAAAAGTTTCAGCTGCTTCATACTTTCTTCTACAGACCTGGTTCAAAGTTTAAAACATTCACAAACTATTCAGCTATCCGGCTTGTGCTTTTCAGATTGATACATTTTACAGTTTTTGTTAAAAAGCTGTTGAAGTACAGTGTACATTTTATGATTTTTCTGCCTTTATAATGGGTGTGTATTGCGTGCGGTAGAGTGGGGAGTGACATCATCAGAGTGAACGTCTTCGAAAAGATTATCTTACTCCGTTCTCTATAATTTGCTCCTAGGCCAACAATTCTAACTTGTCATGGACAATTTATACATCAAAACGTAGGTATTCTTGTCTAGTTTCTGTCAATGTGCTCATTTATGCGATATGAATTATACTTTTCGCTCAGCGAGCTATCAAATGGCAAGAGTTCAGGATCTTCCTCCATTCACTGCCATGTTAAACATCGTCCACATTTCTGAGCAAAATGCAGAGCGAACCACTTTTTTACATCGCCGATACGCCCACATTGTTAACTTTATCCACATGAATTTTATATCAATACGTTCACAAAGGCCTTCTGGTGCTCATGAGGTGGTTATTTTACTGAAATAACTTTTTATTTTCCCCGTCTGACCATTTGTTTGAGGGCTTGTTTGTTAGGAGCTGCTGTTTCCCACAGGTAAAAAAGGGTACAACAGCTGCGGTCGTTAACTGATTACAGATCAAAGAGATGACATCACAGACATCAAAGGCTTCCTAGCTGTGTTTAGAAACATGGCCACTGGTAGTTTGTATCTCTTAGCAACCATTTCATTCTCTGACACACACACACAGAGACACACACACACACACAGACACACACTCAGAGAGAGACACACACACACACACAGAGACACACACACACACACACACACACACAGAGAGACACACACACACACACACACACACAGAGATACACACACACACACACACACACAGAGAGAGACACACACACACACACAGTCAGACACACACACACACACACACACACAGAGACACACACACAGACACACACATAGACACACACACACACATACACACAAACACACATTGACACGCACACACACACGCACACACAGAAACACACACACACACACAAAACACAGATTGACACGCACACAGACACACACACACACACACACACACAGAGACACACAAACACACATACACAAACACAGAGAGACACACAGACACACACACACAGACACAGATAAATTATATATTACCTTGTATAGGTCTTCTAGAAGTTATTACAGTGGTGGCGCAGTGGTTATGTGACATGCCCTTCATGCCGTAGGTCCGGGTTCAAATCCCACACTGAGATCTTATCACATAATGTTAAAAAGTCTTTTAACACTGTTATGATCATTTAATATTCCGTATGTTTTTTGGAAAGAGATGACATCACAGAGATGAAAGGCTTCCTAGCTGCGTTTACAAACATGCCCACTGATTATATGTAGCCATGGCAACCTTTTCCCTGACAGTGCAATACTCTGTATGTCTGTCTGTCTAATTATATATTACAATGTAAGCTTGAAAAACACATCCTTTGGTGGTGGCCTAGGAAGACATTTAACCCCATGGCATTTAACCTCATTATGATTTTTTATTATTCCGTACCTTTTTTGGTTGTCCGTATTTTCTGCAGACTTTCAGCAATAAAAACAAATCCACTTTTAAAATCTAGCTCTAGCTCCTTATGGTGTAGTGGTGTTATTCAACTTTATTAAAACCATTCCTACTTTTTTAAATATTCTCACTACTTCAATATCTTCTTACTGATTTAAGCTATTTCTCCAGTTCAGCTTTTAAATTTACATTTTTTAAAATGTTTCCACCTTTTTTACATTATTGTTACTATTCAACTTAATTAAAACCATTCCTACATTTTCAACTCTTCTCAATACTTCAACATCTTCTTACTAATTTAAGCTATATCTCCAGTTTAGCTTTAGCATTTCAATATTTTCTACAGATTTTACTGATTTAAGCTATTTGTCCAGTTTAGCTTAGCGTTTCAATTTTTTCTACAACTTTTACTGATTTAAGCCAGGATAGCTTTAGCAATTCAGCTATTCAGCATTCCCACGCATTTTCTGCAGGAAATGCATTTTCTAGTTAGTGGGAATGCTGTTCCACAGCATTCCAACTATTGTTATTCGGTTCTTTATTATTAGTGGGAATGCTGTTCCACAGCATTCCAACTATTGTTATTCGGTTCTTTATTATTATTATTATTATTATTATTATTTCGTCTTCCGTACGTTTTTTGGCTCTCCGTATCTTCTGCATACTTTCAGCTATTTAAACCATTCAACTTTTCAAATCTTCAGCTCTTTCAGCAGATTATTGGACTTCTTCAACAATTTTTCTACTATTTATACTTTTTAAAATATTAAGCTTTTAAACATTTTTTTTAACATTAAAGTCAATGAGAGCATGCTTCAAATCCTTCAAATCTTCTTCTGCTCCCAACATTTTCAGCTCCTTCATACTTTCATTTACAGACGTGGTTAAAACTTTAAAACGTTCATAAAATATTCAGCTATTATGCTCTATCTTTTCAGATTGATATATTTTACAGTTTTTGTGAAAAAGCCGTGTAAGCACAGTGTACATTTTATGATTTTTCTGCTTTTATAATGGGTGTGTATTGCGTGAGTTAGAGTGTGGTGTGACATCATCAGAGTGAACGGCTTTTATCTTACTCCGTTCTCTATATCTTGCTCCTACACCAACAATTCTAACTTGTCATGGACAATTTATACATCAAAACGTAGGTATTCTTGTCTAGTTTCTGTCAATGGGCTCATTCTTGCGATATGAATTATACTTTTCGCTCAGCGAGCTATCAAATGACAGGAATTCAGGATCTTCCTCCATTCACCGCCATGTTAAACATCGTCCACATTTCTGAGCAAAATGCAGAGCGAAGCACTTTTTTACATCGCCGATACGCCCACATTTTTAACTTTATCCACATGAATTTTATATCAATACGTTCACAAGGGCCTTCTGGTGCTCATGAGGTGGTTATTTTACTGAAATAACTTTTCATTTTCCCCGTCTGACCATTTGTTTGAGGGCTTGTTTGTTAGGAGCTGCTGTTTCCCACAGGTAAAAAAAGGGTACAACAGCTGCGGTCGTTAACTGATTACAGATCAAAGAGATGACATCACAGACATCAAAGGCTTCCTAGCTGTGTTTACAAATATGGCCACTGGTAGTTTGTATCCCTTAGCAACCATTTCATTCTCTGTCAATGGCTTTGCTGTTAACTCATCTTAAAACAGACAGAGTGAAAAAAGAAATTTGGGCTGTGTGTCCATGTGTGTGTCTGTGTGTGTGTGTCTCCTGTGTATCTGTGTGGCCCTGTGTGTGTGTGTTTACGCAGAAAGACAGACACACACACACACAGAGACACGCGCACAGAGACACACACACACACACACAGAGACACACACACACACACACAGTCACACACACAGAAAAACACACACACACAGAAACACACCCACACAGACACACACACACACACACACACAGAGACACACACACACACACAGACACACACACAGAGACACACAAGCAGAGACACACACACACGCACACACACACACACACATACACACACACACAGACACACACACACACACACACAGAGACACACACACACATACACACACACACACACACAGAGACACACACACACAGACACACACAGACACACAGAAACACACACACACACAAACACAAACACACACACACACACACAGAGACACACACACACACATATACACACACACAGACACACAAAACAGAGACACACACACACGCACACACACACACATATACACACACACACAGAGACACACACACACACACACACACACAGAGACACACACACACAGACAGACACATAGACACACACACACATACACACAAACACAGATTGACACACACACACACACACGCACACACAGAAACATACACACACACACAAACACAGATTGACACGCACACACACACACAGACACACACACACACAGACACACAAAAACACATACACACACAGAGAGACACACAGACACACACACACACACACAAACACAGATAAGTCATATATTACCTTGTATAGTTTTCCAGAAGTTATTACAGTGGTGGCGCAGTGGTTATGTGACATGCCCTTCATGCAGGAGGCCTGGGTTCAAATCCCACAATGGGATCTCATCATATAGTGTTAAAAAGTCTTTTAACACTGTTATGATTATTTAATATTCCGTACGTTTTTTGGAAAGAGATGACATCACAGAGATGAAAGGCTTCCTAGCTGCGTTTACAAACATGGCCACTGATTATATGTAGCCATGGCAACCTTTTCCCTGACAGTGCAATACTCTGTATGTCTGTCTGTATAATTATATATTACAATGTAAGCTTGAAAATCAGATCCTTGGTGGTGGCGCAGTGGATATGACAAATGACTCTAGTGCGGGAGACCTGGGTTCGAATCCCACAGTGGGAACTCAAGGGGATATGAACAGGGGTTTGATCCCTGCTGTGTAGTACATCAATCCTGACAAAGGCATTTAACCATTAAAGGCATTATGATTTTTTTATTATTCCATACCTTTTTTGGTTGTCCGTATTTTCTGCAGACTTTCAGCAATAAAAACAAATCCACTTTTAAAATCTAGCTCTAGCTCCTTATGGTGTAGGGGTGTTATTCAACTTTATTAAAACCATTCCTACTTTTTTAAATATTCTCACTACTTCAATATCTTCTTACTGATTTAAGCTATTTCTCCAGTTCAGCTTTTAAATTTACATTTTTTAAAATCTTTCCACCTTTTTTACATTATTGTTACTATTCAACTTAATTAAAACCATTCCTACATTTTTTCAACTCTTCTCAATACTTCAACATCTTCTTACTGATTTAAGCTATATCTCCAGTTTAGCTTTAGCATTTCAATATTTTCTACAAATTTTACTGATTTAAGCTATTTGTCCAGTTTAGCTTAGCGTTTCAATTTTTTCTACAACTTTTACTGATTTAAGCCAGGATAGCTTTAGCAATTCAGCTATTCAGCATTCCCACGCATTTTCTGCAGGAAATGCATTTTCTAGTTATTATTATTATTTCGTCTTCCGTACGTTTTTTGGCTCTCCGTATCTTCTGCATACTTTCAGCTATTTAAACCATTCAACTTTTCAAATCTTCAGCTCTTTCAGCAGATTATTGGACTTCTTCAACAATTTTTCTACTATTTATACTTTTTAAAATATTAAGCTTTTAAACATTTTTTTTTAACATTAAAGTCAATGAGAGCATGCTTCAAATCCTTCAAATCTTCTTCTGCTCCCAACATTTTCAGCTCCTTCATACTTTCACTTACAGACGTGGTTAAAACTTTAAAACGTTCATAAAATATTCAGCTATTATGCTCTATCTTTTCAGATTGATATATTTTACAGTTTTTGTGAAAAAGCCGTGTAAGCATAGTGTACATTTTATGATTTTTCTGCTTTTATAATGGGTGTGTATTGCGTGAGTTAGAGTGTGGTGTGACATCATCAGAGTGAACGGCTTCGAAAAGATTATCTTACTCCGTTCTCTATATCTTGCTCCTACACCAACAATTCTAACTTGTCATGGACAATTTATACATCAAAACGTAGGTATTCTTGTCTAGTTTCTGTCAATGGGCTCATTCTTGCGATATGAATTATACTTTTCGCTCAGCGAGCTATCAAATGACAGGAGTTCAGGATCTTCCTCCATTCACCGCCATGTTAAACATCGTCCACATTTCTGAGCAAAATGCAGAGCGAAGCACTTTTTTACATCGCCGATACGCCCACATTTTTAACTTTATCCACATGAATTTTATATCAATACGTTCACAAGGGCCTTCTGGTGCTCATGAGGTGGTTATTTTACTGAAATAACTTTTCATTTTCCCCGTCTGACCATTTGTTTGAGGGCTTGTTTGTTAGGAGCTGCTGTTTCCCACAGGTAAAAAAGGGTACAACAGCTGCGGTCGTTAACTGATTACAGATCAAAGAGATGACATCACAGACATCAAAGGCTTCCTAGCTGTGTTTACAAATATGGCCACTGGTAGTTTGTATCCCTTAGCAACCATTTCATTCTCTGTCAATGGCTTTGCTGTTAACTCATCTTAAAACAGACAGTGAAAAAAGAAATTTGGGCTGTGTGTCCATGTGTGTGTCTGTGTGTGTGTGTCTCCCTGTGTATCTGTGTGGCCCTGTGTGTGTGTGTTTACGCAGAAAGACAGACACACACACACACAGAGACACGCGCACAGAGACACACACACACACACACAGAGACACACACACACACACAGTCACGCACACAGAAAAACACACACACACACACACACACACACACAGAAACACACCCACACA
This sequence comes from Etheostoma perlongum, assembly GCA_026937815.1. Taxonomy (NCBI): domain Eukaryota; kingdom Metazoa; phylum Chordata; class Actinopteri; order Perciformes; family Percidae; genus Etheostoma; species Etheostoma perlongum. The sequence continues at coordinate 48,667 of JAEKDQ010000774.1, read as the reverse complement.
CACACACACACACACACACACACAGAGACACACACACACACAGACACACACACAGACACACAAAGCAGAGACACACACACACGCACACACACACACATATACACACACACACACAGACACACACACGCACACACACACAGAGACACACACGCACATAGACACACACACACACACACAGAGACACACACACAGACACACACAGACACACACAAACACACACACACACAAACACAGATTGACATGCACACACACACAGAAACACACACACACACACACACAGAGACACACACACACACATATACACACACACAGAGACACACAAACAGAGACACACACACACGCACACACACACACATATACACACACACAAAGACACACACACAGAGACACACACACACGCACACACACACAGAGACACACACACAGACAGACACATAGACACACACACACACACACACACAAACACAGATTGACACGCACACACACACACACACACAGAAACACACACACACACACACAAACACAGATTGACACGCACACACACACACACAGAGACACACAAACACACATACACACACAGAGAGAGACACACACACACACACACACACACACACACACAAACACAGATAAGTCATATATTACCTTGTTTAGTTTTCCAGAAGTTATTACAGTGGTGGCGCAGTGGTTATGTGACATGCCCTTCATGCAGGAGGCCCGGGTTCAAATCCCACAATGGGATCTCTACATATAGTGTTAAAAAGTCTTTTAACACTGTTATGATTATTTAATATTCCGTACACTTTTTGGAAAGAGATGACATCACAGAGATGAAAGGCTTCCTAGCTGCGTTTACAAACATGGCCACTGATTATATGTAGCCATGGCAACCTTTTCCCTGACAGTGCAATACTCTGTATGTCTGTCTGTATAATTATATATTACAATGTAAGCTTGAAAAACACATCCTTGGTGGTGGCGCAGTGGATATGACAAATGACTCTAGTGCGGGAGACCTGGGTTCGAATCCCACAGTGGGAACTCAAGGGGATATGAACAGGTGTTTGATCCCTGCTGTGTAGTACATCAATCCTGACAAAGGCATTTAAGCCCATTATGATTTTTTTATTATTCCATACCTTTTTTGGTTGTCCGTATTTTCTGCAGACTTTCAGCAATAAAAACAAATCCACTTTTAAAATCTAGCTCTAGCTCCTTATGGTGTAGGGGTGTTATTCAACTTTATTAAAACCATTCCTACTTTTTTAAATATTCTCACTACTTCAACATCTTCTTACTGATTTAAGCTATTTCTCCAGTTCAGCTTTTAAATTTACATTTTTTTAAATGTTTCCACCTTTTTTACATTATTGTTACTATTCATATTAATTAAAACCATTCCTACATTTTCAACTCTTCTCAATACTTCAACATCTTCTTACTGATTTAAGCTATATCTCCAGTTTGGCTTTAGCATTTCAATATTTTCTACAAATTTTACTGATTTAAGCTATTTGTCCAGTTTAGCTTAGCGTTTCAATTTTTTCTACAACTTTTACTGATTTAAGCCAGGATAGCTTTAGCAATTCAGCTATTCAGCATTCCCACGCATTTTCTGCAGGAAATGCATTTTCTAGTTATTCTTATTATTCCGTACGTTTTTTGGCTCTCACTAACTTCTGCATACTTTAACCTATTTAAACCGTTCAACTTTTACAATCTTCAGCTTTTTAAGCAGATGATGGGACTTCTTTTACTATTTTTCTACTATTTATACTTTTTAAAATATTAAGCATTTAAACAATTTTTTTTAACATTAAAGTCAATGAGAGCAAGCTTCAAATCCTTCAAATCTTCTTCTGCTTCAAAATGTATCTCCTCCTACATTTTTTCACCTACAGACGTCTTTCAAACTTTAAAACATTCACAAAATATTCAGCTATCCGGCTATATCTTTTCAGATTGATATATTTTACAGTTTTTGTTAAAAAGCTGTTGAAGTACAGTGTACATTTTATGATTTTTCTGCCTTTATAATGGGTGTGTATTGCGTGAGTTAGAGTGGGGTGTGACATCATCAGAGTGAACGGCTTCGAAAAGATTATCTTACTCCATTCTCTATATCTTGCTCCCACACCAACAATTCTATCTTGTCATGGACATGGATATCATGGACATGGATATCATGGATATCATGGATATCACACACGCACACACACACACATATACACACACACAAAGACACACACACAGAGACACACACATGCACACACACACAGAGACACACACACAGACACATAGACACACACACACACACATACACACAAACACAGATTGACACGCACACACACACGCACACACAGAAACACACACACACACACACAAACACAGATTGACACGCACACAGACACACACACACACACACACACACAGAGACACACAGACACACACACACACACAGACACAGATAAATTATATATTACCTTGTATAGGTCTTCTAGAAGTTATTACAATGGTGGCGCAGTGGTTATGTGACATGCCCTTCATGCCGTAGGCCCGGGTTCAAATCCCACACTGGGATCTCATCACATAATGTTAAAAAGTCTTTTAACACTGTTATGATTATTTAATATTCCGTACGTTTTTTGGAAAGAGATGACATCACAGAGATGAAAGGCTTCCTAGCTGCGTTTACAAACATGGCCACTGATTATATGTAGCCATGGCAACCTTTTCCCTGACAGTGCAATACTCTGTATGTCTGTCTGTATAATTATATATTACAATGTAAGCTTGAAAAACAGATCCTTGGTGGTGGCGCAGTGGATATGACAAATGACTCTAGTGCGGGAGATCTGGGTTTGAAACCCACAGTGGGAACTCAAGGGGATATTAACAGGGGTTTGATCCCTGCTGTGTAGTACATCAATCCTAACAAAGGCATTTAACCCCATTATGATTTTTTTTTATTATTCCATACCTTTTTTGGTTGTCCGTATTTTCTGCAGACTTTCAGCAATAAAAACAAATCCACTTTTCAAATCTAGCTCTAGCTCCTTATGGTGTAGGGGTGTTATTCAACTTTATTAAAACCATTCCTACTTTTTTAAATATTCTCACTACTTCAATATCTTCTTACTGATTTAAGCTATTTCTCCAGTTCAGCTTTTAAATTTACATTTTTTAAAATGTTTCCACCTTTTTTACATTATTGTTACTATTCAACTTAATTAAAACCATTCCTACATTTTCAACTCTTCTCAATACTTCAACATCTTCTTACTGATTTAACCTATATCTCCAGTTTAGCTTTAGCATTTCAATATTTTCTACAAATTTTACTGATTTAAGCTATTTGTCCAGTTTAGCTTAGCGTTTCAATTTTTTCTACAACTTTTACTGATTTAAGCCAGGATAGCTTTAGCAATTCAGCTATTCAGCATTCCCACGCATTTTCTGCAGGAAATGCATTTTCTAGTTCAGTGTGCCGATGTGCTGCAATAGCAGCAATCGGCACAATGACTATTATTGCCCATACTTATTATTATTATTCAGTGTGCCGATGTGCAATCGGCACAATGACTATTATTGCCCATACTTATTCAGTGTGCCGATGTGCAATCGGCACAATGACTATTATTGCCCATACTTATTCAGTGTGCCGATGTGCAATCGGCACAATGACTATTATTGCCCATACTTATTATTTCTTATTCTTAATCTTCCGCCAAATTTCGTCCCGCTACTAGTCCCAAAGCGTTGCCAACACGCGCACCACATTTCACCGACATGTGGGTAATGATCGAGAATGGTGTGCTATGACTTTTCAAAGAGATTTGTCAGCGTGGTTTTACCGAAATCGGCAAAAATACGGCAAAATTTTCTCATTGACTTGAATGGGAAATGTTCGGAAATCGCTCAACATCGCTCAAAACACCCCCTCTTTGGGACCGTGCTGTATCGCCATACTGTAACGTAGAAACATGATTAAAAGTTTAAACCGAAGACAAGACTTTGGCGTTTATTGGGCTGAATGGGCGATCAGATATCAAGCCCGGTTTCTACCAAATCACAGTTTACGTTTCGTCCCGTTTTCAGACCGTCTCAGATTTTCCAATGTGTGTGTATGTGGCGGAATGTTCAGAGCTAGAGTGGGGGATAGAGTGGGGAGCTGCGGTACGGATCTCTGGAAGTTTCCCAAACAAATTGCTCTCTCTCCTCCAGTTTTCACTCTTCAGACTTCATTATTGTTGAAAATGTAGGGAATCTTGTTCCGGTCGCAGACATGTAACTATGGAGTCTATCGGACTTAAATTGTTGGCTGTGATCTACCAACTGTCGACAGAAGCTATGAAAAAACCAGTACGATTCAGTGTTTTCTTCCCCAAACTAATTTGTCTCTCTCCTCCAGTTTTACCTCTTTAGACATCATAGTTGGTCAAAATGTAGGGAATCTTGTGCCGGTCGCAGACATGTAACTATGGAGTCTATCGGACTAATACTTTTCGCGCTAGGCTCACCAATAGGCTCACCAACTGCTTACAGATAACATAAAAAAAGTATCTCGCACCTTTTTTGATGAAATCACCATAGCAACATGTTCTGTTACTGAGAGGAAAGAGGGAGGGGCTGCAGCACGACAGAGACAGACACGCACACACACACACACACACACAGAGACACAACACACACACACACACACACACACACACACACAGACACACACACACACACACACACAGACACACACACACACACAGAGAGAGACACAACACACACACACACACTCAGACACACACACGCACAACACACACACAGAGAGACACACAACACACACACACACACACACAGACACACACACGCACAGACACACACACAGAGAGACACACAAACACACACCCACATACACACCACACACACACACACACACTCAGACACACACACACACACACACTCACACACACATACAGAAACACACGCACAGACACACACGCACAGACACACACACACAAACACACAGACACAGAGAGAGAGAGAGAGAGAGAGAGAGAGAGAGAGAGAGAGAGAGAGAGAGACACACACTCTTTAACTGTTAAGCTAACACACACACACATACACACACACACACAGAGAAAGAGAGAGAGACACACATACACACACAACTGTTAAGCTAACTAGCTAACTGTAACTAGCTAACTGTAACTGGCTAACACACACACACACACACACACACACAGAGAGAGACACAGAGAGAGAGAGAGACACACACCACACATACACACACAGAGAGACACACAACCATACACACACAGAAAAAGAGAGAGATACACACACACACACTCTAACTGTTTCTTTAACACACAGAGAGAGAGACACACACACACACACACAGAGACACACACACACAGATAGAGAGAGACACACACACACTTAGACACACAACCACATAGACACAGAGAGAGAGACACAGACACAGACACACGCACGCATTTTGCACGCACACACACACACACACACACAGTGGTTGGCCTCTGAATTTTCAAAAAGATAAAAAAAAGATTCTCCCTCCCCCAAGGTGGCTGCTATCTCCATAGCAACCAGATGTTATTATTTGAAATGGAGACTGACTTTCCCGGGGGGAGGGTGGAGGTCAATATTAACCTATCAGAGTCTGGGGGATAGGAGAACTTTGATTGGCCCTCTGGGTTTTGGCTTTGACCTAAATGCTTTACATCGACGTCCATCTGCCTCTTTGACCCCGTGTCTAAGGTAAGAAACTGCACACTCATGACCTTCAGCTAGCTTCAGGCTAGCTAGCTAGCTGTAACTAGCTAACTGTAACTAGCTAACTGTAACCTGTACTAGCTAGCTAACTGTTACCTGTATGTTGAGGCAGATTTGTGTTTTTAAGGTTGAACTTTGTTGAAAACAACATAAATGTCCTATTACTGTAGATGGTGTGATCAGAAATGTCTAGGTAGGCCAGAACTGTACTTTAATATGAATTTGATTGTGTCTTTTAAATATGTAATTAAGTTTTCACTGATGTAGTACTTAGCTAAGAAATTATACATGTAGCGTAGTTTGATATATTTATTTTGTATATTTTTAAATTAGTCAGATATTCTTTTTAAAAAAAAATCAAAATCAATCTGTTATATAAAAGTTATTTTATCAATTTATAATGTAACTATCAATATCTAAACAAAAGTTTAGAAGAAATAAAACTTGCTATTAGTGTTTAAATGTTATGAAATGAAATTAATTCACAAACGATGATCCTCTAGTCTGCCCTTGCTAGATATTAGCATGGCAACGGTCTCCACCAATCAGAGACTTCGCTGTCAAACACACACACACACACACAAACGTTCACTCACATACACACACGCACACACACACACACACACACATACATTTTCTCTCTCACACACAAATATGTTGGCTCTATAAAAGGACTGTTTTTTTAAATGGAGTCTGGTTGGTTTAGCGCTAGCTACGTCGTAGCTGTTTCTGGGAATCAGAAAGGCCTTAAATAGGTTATAAAAGGTTATATATCTTGAAGGGTTAAGACACTTAACACTTTAACATTAAAACAAAACTGTAAGTATTTTAAACATTTGCAAAACTGGGGTATTTTATTCATATACAGTCTGCTAAGGCTGACAACGCTAAATCCACCAGACTCCATGTAAATAAATAGTAATTTTAGGATAGGACAACACACTTAATTCAAACGCAACAGACACCAAATAAAACTATGAAAATCCATTTTTGGTCTTCTCTACAACTTTCCAAACATGAACAAATCTAGTGTTTGTTGAAATAAACACATACTTCACCGATTTACATGTGAAATTATGTTGGTTCTATACACGCTAAAAGTACTGTTTTTTAAATGGAGTCTGGTTGGTTTAGCGCTAGCTACGTCAGAGCTGTTTCTGGTAAACAGAAAGGTCTTAAATATAGATTTTTAAAAGGTCTATCTCTGAAGATAAATACACTTAACTGTATAAATACACAATTTAAGCAAAGCTGAGGTAATATTAAGGTATATACATATTCAAGGTTCATGTCATTTTAGCTACAGTTGATTGTGTGTGTGTGTGTGTGTGTTTTAAGGCTAGCGTCTTAATGTAGTTTTCAGAGCTGGAATTGTCATAACAAACTTTTAAAGTATTATAAGAATAGTAACATTAAAGTTAGTATGTAGTGCATTTTGTTTTGGATGTTTTTAATGCTTTCTTTCAACATTTTCATTTCAACAGATTTGACGGCTTTGAGCAGTTATTGGTGAGTACTCGGTAGCATTAAAAATAGCATTTTAATGTAAGAAGCTATGGAGCATTTGTTTGGCAAATTTTAATGTTTTTTTCATTCCCAGATTAACGGCTTTTGAGCAGTTCCTTACCTGTGAGTAATGCTCATCTTTCTAATACAATTTAAACTGTTTCTACAAGATCCATTTTTATTAAATAATTCCATTTTTTTGCATTAAGCTTTATGTGTGTAAGGATTAGATTATGGCATTAGTAATACATTCTTTTTTTTTTTCTAAACAAGCACATTTGATTACACATTATAGCTTAACTACTTATTAAAATTCAAGTTCTGCCTACATTTTACATGGTAATTGACCTGTTAGAGACAACATTAATAATACATAAATTAATGTTTCTGATACAGTATATTGTGTTAAGCTATTACATAGCTGTGGTGCTAACTGCTTTCTTTCTGTTCTAGACAAACAATTCATACTTCACAACCCAGTTCTTCATCTTTTCTTCATCACATCACCTTCTCAGGTAGGACAAAAAAAATAAATCATGGGGTCTGGTTGTAAACTTTTTTTTTTTAATAAATTATATTAATTATCATTTGAAATTGATTCATTTTACAGGGTTGAAACCTGAAATAGGATCACAGTTTTTGCGGTGTGGGCATCTCTGTATGTATGTCGTCAATCATCTTCAATACAATTAATCATTTTATTTTCTGTTTTTTTTAGGTTCCCAGTGTCCAGCATCGTTAAGACAGAATAAGCTAAGTTTTACTGCATTCGTTATTTAGGATTAGAGGACAGTATTAGATATAGGTTAAATTTCATTATTTGTATAGTTTAAATAGTAAAGCTTGGACTAGTTATCAAAACAGTTATTTTTGCATTTGATATTGCTGCATATCTGGTAAATTTGTCTTTGTTTAGGAATCCTTTTCCACATCACAGGTCTTCATCGTAAGTTACATAAAACTTCCATTCAAGAGCAGTATTCATAATAAATGTTAACAGAGATTTACGAATTAAAATTTTTATCACATTTGTATTTTTTTTGCCAGATGCCGAGAAGGGGAAGAGGTCGCAGGCCCAGAAGGTGCGTTGGACAAGGCTCCCGACTTGGCAGATCCAGTCCAGATCAGCCCACCGGGTTTCAACAGACAGGTACATAAACAATATACAAGCTTATTTGACACAATTGTCTGCATGGAATGAAAATATACTTTTTATTAGTTGATGAAGTTTACTAAACTTTGTATTGTGTTATCAGATGGCAACGTCCCCACCAGCAAGACCGGTACCCGTGTGTTCTCCATCTAAAAAGGTAATTTGAAGAACTAACTATTAACTTTTAAATGTTTAAGTGACTGCATTTGTTTATTTTTGTGTGATTCCCAAAACACATACAACACCACAACAACCCCCAACACACACACACACACACACTGTTTAAGTGACCGCATTCATTTGGTATTGTTTCATCTGATTCCCAAAACACAGACACCACCACAACCAAGAAGCTTCTGGATGTCGGATAGTGAACCTTCCTGCTCCCGTTCTCCAGCTAAAAAGGTTGGATACCCCCCCCCCCCACACACACAACCACACACACACACACACACACACACACACACACACACAGTACACCAATCTACTACAAAATCTTTCATAATCTTTAAATTTTGTGTTATCAGTTGGTTGAAACACCTCCACCAGCGAGGCCGTTCTGGGGAATGGACAACCCACTCAGCCCCTCTCGTTCTCCAGCTACAAAGGTGATTTGTAGAACCACATCTAACTATTAAAGGCTGCAACCTTTCAGAAAATGTTTTTAGTGAATTAATTTGGTTTTGTGTCATCAGGTTCCGAAAACACAGACACCACCACAACCAAGAAGCTTCTGGATGCTGGATGAGGAAGCTTCTCCATCTCAACAGGTATTTTTCAAGAACCTATCCTAACCTAACCTACTCTATCAGGCAAAAAACACAGTGGCAGCTAATACGTCATCCACCCTGATTCTGTTGTATTGTCACCACCACTCTGACATTTGTTCTTTTTTAATATGCAGTGTTTTTGAATGTGTGCCAAATGGTAATGTGAAGTAATGCCTTGAGTTTCATAAATCTTGTCATGTGTTATTAGGTGCCAAAACCACAGAGAGTTCCACGGTCAAGAAGCTACTGGACTTCCGATGATGCACCCTCCTGCTCACGTTCTCCAGCTACAAAGGTGATTTGTAGAACAACATTTAACTATCAAGGGCTGCAACCTTTTAAAAAATGTCTTTAGTGAGTTAATTTGGTTTTGTGTCATCATGTTCCCAAAACACAGACACCACCACAACCAAGAAGCTTCTGGATGCTGGATGAGAAAGCTTCTCCATCTCACCAGGTATTTCACAGTCCTAATCCTAGTCCTACTCTATCAGGCAAAAAACACAGTGGCAGCTAATATGACATACACCCTGATTCTGTTGTATTGTCAACACCAGTCTGACATTTGTTGGTTTTAAATATGCAGTGTTTTTTAATTTGTCCCAAGTGGTAAAGTGAAGTAATGCCTTGAGTTTCATAAATTGTTTATCATGTGTTATTAGGTGCCAAAACCACAGAGAGTTCCACGGTCAAGACGCTACTGGACTTCTGATGATGCACCCTCCTGCTCTCGTTCTCCAGCTACAAAGGTAGGGTTTTTTTCTTTAAAAATTAATACACAAAGAACACAATTAAAACTTGTATCTATTACACTAAAAAAAATACATATAAAAAATATGTCATGGCTAAATAATAGTAACAACATAAAAATACGTGACAAATCAAATTATTATTTTATATTAATAACTACATTAAGGTGCTTAACCCTTGTGTTGTCTTCCCGTCAAAATAGAAAATCAACACTTTTGTTGACGCTTTTTATCAATGTGTTTGTCCTTTTTTCAACACTTTTGATACTTTTTTGAATGTTTGTCACTTTTTTGATGTTTTCAACTCTACGTAACACCAACTTATTAACTTCAGTTTGACAGTTACTTTTGGAATTGAATGCAAATAAACCTCATTTATAGGAAATTCTACCTACTGTTTGAGTTTGAAAAGCAGAAATTAGGAATTATTTAGACTAAAATTAAAGGAATGTATGTTGATGGATTATCACAGACTGGAATATGTCAACTTTTACTCAATACTATTTGGAAATCCCCTATTAAAATTGAATAAGACGCCCAAAATTAATGAAAGTAGAGATTTGTACTTGCCAAAGAGCGTTGTGTGGAATCAATCATGTTATTTTGGGGAATTAAAAAGAACATTGATATAGGACAACGGGTCAATTTGACCCAAGGACAACATGAGGGTTAAAGTACTGATTATTTACACACACATACACAAGCTATAATATGACATTATTCGACATACCTTTTTATCACTTTTTTTTTGTATAAAATCTTATTAATAAATAAGCAGCAATTAAAAGAAGAAGAATTACTTAATTATTTACCCTAAAGCTGTTAACAGTTTTCAAATTTGTGTAAGAACTACAACTGAATTAATTAAATCTATCAGTGATAGCAATAATAATAATAATAATAACAACAATAATAATAATAATAATATTAATAATAATAATAATCCTTTTTACCAAATCAGCTTCCCAACCTGGCACATGAAGAGTCACACATCAGCACAAATATTGAGACTGTCAGGGCAACTCACAACCAGAATGATTTGAGATACAACAGCTTCTCAAGAAATCATCAGTGCTCTTGTATGGCTCTCACATTTCTGGCCTACCACAACGAGGGATCACAGTTCAACACAACCCGCCTTGACAGAGTGCTTGCACAGGGAGATTCACTCTATACTGGTACCAAAACCCAGCTTCAGTTGGACAAAACCTTCTCTAGCAATCACCTGACAGTAGAGGAAATGCCAAAGCAGGTTCTAACAGACACAAATCTGTACAACGTGCTGATGCCTCCTGTGAGGTGTGGATACATACATCAGCTAGAAGATGGCCCTATTGGATGGTTAACTCTTTCACAACAACTTCAGTGTCTGTCAAAAGATGTCAGCCATGCTTTAATCCTTGTGAGTCCAGAGGTCATTGCTGTTTTCCGCGACAGATCAGGGCGGTATGGAGTCTTCGATTCTCACTCAAGAAGTGCCGCAGGCTTGCCCCACCCTGATGGAAAAGCAGTTATGCTGACTTTCAGTCACCTGAGTGATATGATCAACCACTTGCACAAACTGTTTGGAACCCGTAGTGAGGCCTGCTATGAGTTTGTGCCTGTTTCTTTTGAGTCTGACATCCAATCCAGTGGATGTCCTGCAAAGCCAGCCCATGTGAAGGTCACACAGAGAGCTACAGACGTACCACCTCAAAACCCAGAGAACAATACAGACAAAGAAAATCGAAAGAAATCATGAGGCAGATGAATCAGCAACCACTGTAAAAAATGTCTTAAAGTTAAATAAACAACGGCGGAAAAAGCTGTGCGAAAAAACAACTGTACCACCTGAAGACAAAGCTTTATCTATGACAAAAAAAAAAAAAAACAATCAGAACAAAACAAATATGCCACCTGTTCAGAATTCCGGATGAAAAAATTACAGGCTATGAAAACTAAATACCAAGACTTGCATCATCGCAAACAAAAGCTGTTATCATTCAAACATTACTATGCAGATCCCAATGTTCAAGAAAAAGTAAAAGCACACGTAGTCAAGACGTACCATGTTGATTTGCATATTCAAAACAAAAAGAAAATAAGCATGGTCAGAAGATATAACACAGATCCCGATTTTCAGAATAAACAAAAGAAATACATGTCCCAGAAGTATGCATGTGACAAGGAATACAAGCAAAAACAACAAACAAAACGAAGCATTCAAACCAGGTACCACAATGACCCAGCATTCAGGCTGCATCACATACAGCGCTGTAATCGGCAGTACCAGAGTGACCCAGCATTCAGGCTGCATCACATACAGCGCTGTACCCAGAACAAAAGAGACAAGTTAGCTACAAATGCTACACTTCACATTCATCACAAGCTGCAGTGTGCACTCAGAATAAAAAAGAAATACAGAGAGATTGTAAATCACAGTCCACAACCCCAATCTGTGATCAACAGTGTGATGCAAGCTTCCATATCTTCATTCTCTGAGAGAATTCGCCATGGACCCACCTATGTCTGTACAGTGTGTCACAGGACTCTGTTTCCCAATCAAGTTAAGCGTTGCAACAGGTCAAGATATGTCAAAAACAGTCATATTGCAGATCTTTGCTTAACGGGAAAATATGTTCATGTTTGTGACAGTCAATGCTCAGCTGCATGTACCATTCCACAAGAGAGGATGCAGGAGTGGATCTGCTACAATTGTGACAACCACCTGAACAGAGGAAGCATGCCATCTATTGCAGTTGCAAATAATTTGGAGCTGGCAGCAATCCCACCAGAACTGGTTGAATTAAATGTGCTTGAAAGACAGCTGATTGCCAAAATCCTACCATTTGCCAAAATAGTTGCATTGCCCAAAGGACAGCAAAGAGCAGTACATGGTGCTGTTGTCTGTGTACCATCAGAGGTAGCATCAACAGTGAACTGCCTGCCAAGACCCAGCAGCGAAGCCCAGCTGTTGCAGGTGAAACTTAAAAGACGCATCAAGTACAAAGGATATCAGCACTTCTACACAGTGAACATGACCAATGTGCTAGCAGGACTAACAAAACTCAAAGAGATGCATTCGGAATACAAGGATGTATCAATAGACGAAAATGCTACATTCAACAGTCTTCCAGATGATCATTCAAGTGATGCAGAGGAGACCCAACAAGACAACCCAGATGCCATTACTGCACATGCTGAGCAGCCCAGCAACCCAGACGGAGAAATGGTGTCAGAAATGGGAACCAGTGCAGATGCAAACAGTGAGCAGGCCGACCAGTCCAAAGACCCAGAAAATGAACAAGAGGAATTGAGACCGGGTCTGGCCCTGGACACTTGCATGCAGCCCCCAGACGCTGCAGAGGAACTTCTATCCTATGGTGACGGAATATTCAGCATTGCGCCAGCCCAGGGAAACAAACCAGTTGGCTTCTTTTCCATACCAAAACTAGAAGCAATGGCCTTCCCAGTGCAGTTTCCAAACGGAGAGAACACACTAGATGAGGTCAGACAAATTAAACTGTCCCCAGCATGTACTTCAATGCAAGGCTGTTCTCTGTGGATACCGGTTTGCAAATGACCAGAGTTACCTATTCTTCTCCCAGTTTGTGACAGAAACCCACTTGGCTACAAACAGCATGTCAATCCAACTGCGTAAAGGTAAACCGACCACCAGAGATGGACGGAAAATCTCCAGCAGAATGCTTCAAAATAAAGAAGATGTGGAAAGACTGATTCAAAACAAAGATGCAACACGCTTCATGCAACCTTTGAGAGGCACTCCAGCCTATTGGGACAAAACCCTTAAAGACCTCAATGCTATGGTCAGACAGTTGGGAAAGCCTACATTCTTTCTGACATTTTCTGCTGCTGAAATGAGATGGCCTGAGGTCATAGAGGCAATAAAAGCTCAACAAGGTGAAGAAGTTGACTTTTCTGAGCTCGACTGGAATGCAAAATGTGAAATTCTACGAAGCAATCCTGTCACTGTAATGCGGATGTTTGAGAAAAGAGTTGATGCGCTAATGACAAATCTGATCCTGTCATCTGCACATCCCATTGGAGAAATAGAGGACTACTTCTATAGAGTGGAATTTCAAGCCAGAGGCAGCCCACATATTCACTTACTGGTTTGGGTCAAAGATGCCCCTGAATTTGGAGAAGATGATGACCAAGATCTGTGCCAGTTTGTTGATAAGTACATTACATGCCAGATGCCTGATCCAATTGCAGACCCTGAGCTCCACAAAATTGTGTCCGAGGTCCAAATTCACAGTAAAAACCATTCAAAGTCATGCAAGAAAGGCAATGTACTGTGCAGATTTGGGTTCCCTAAACTACCCGTGGACAGAACCATCATCACCCACCCAGAAGGTGATGCTTTTGATGATGACAATGACAAAAAGCAAAGCACCAGTGGAAATGATGATAAAAAGCAAAGCAACAGTGAGGAAAAAGTCAAAAAGTCAAAATCCAAAAAAAGACCTCTTCAAAGACAACAAAGGTTGGCCAAGGAAAAGCTACAAACTCTGAGGAGTTTGATTAGTGATCCAAACGCTTCATTTAACAACTTGTCAGAGCTTCTGGAAAAATGCAACATGACTCACGAAGAATACATGACATGTGTCACTGATCTAACCAGTACTAATGTGGTTATGATGAAGCGTGATCCAAAGGACTGTTGGGTCAATGGATACAATGCATATTTGCTGAAAGCATGGAATGCTAATATGGACATTCAATATGTGCTTGATGAAATCAACTGCATCATGTACATGATGTCATATGTGTCAAAGCCAGAACATGAGATGAATGAGTTCCTGAACGACGTCATTCGCGATGTGAGGAAGACAGATGTGAATCAACATGATGAGATGAAGCAAATAATGCAGGCCTACTCCAAACACAGACAGGTCAGCGCTCAAGAGTCTGTGGCACGGACATGCAGCTTGCCACTGAAAAAGTGTTCACGCAATGTGATCTTTATACAGACTGATGATGATGCACTAAAGATGAGTCTCCCCATGAGCAGGTTAAAGGACATGGCACTAGACACAGAAGAAGTGTGGATGTCAGGATTACCTGAGAAATATGCACAGAGACCTGCAACACCAGAGTTTGAAGGCATGTGTTTGGCTGAGTTTGCTTCACAGTACAGGACTCTGTATGGACAGCAAACGAAAAGCAAAAAATGCCATTCCCCTTCTGAATGACAAAGGACACGTTCAAAAAAGAACAGTAGGAAAACCTGCCATCATCAGATTTCCTCGCTTCTCACAAACAAAACAGCCAGAAAAGTATTATTGCCGGTTGCTGAAACTCTATTTGGCACACAGATCTAATGATGACCTGAAAAACGAACAATACCCAACATATGAGCAGTTCTACGAAAATGCCAGTGTGTGCGGCGGCTATGACGTCAAGGACATTGTTAAGATCATGAAGAAACAATATGAAGGACATGGCAAACAAATGGAGAAGGCAATGGAAAAGATTCAAGAGCAAGGGCCAATAATTAATGCATGGAGCTCTTTTGCACCCGAGGCTGAAGTGGATCGTTTGGAGTGTCTAGCACAGCTAGAGCCCATCAATCCCAATGATGAGAATGAGCACGACAACGTACCTGACTTTCAAGTCAATCGTGAAAGCAGTGGAGCAGCACCAGCAATAGAGGCACCAAAGTTGAGTCCAGACTTTGTGAAAAAGTTGTATCAAAGCCTCAATGAAACACAGGCATCCATTTTCTACACTGTGAGGGAATGGTGCTTTAAGCGTGTCTGGGGCCACAATCCAGAACAGTTCTTCTACTTTGTCTCAGGAGGAGCTGGCTGTGGAAAATCACATGTCATCAAGTGTATTTATGAGGAGGCAACCAAGATTCTGCGCCAACTCCCCAGATTCATGACCAAGCAGATATGTCTACGCCGGCAGTGCTACTGACTGCATTCACTGGCACTGCGGCTTTCAACATATCTGGAAAAACCCTGCACTCCATGCTTAAACTGCCAAGAAGTTTGAAACCACCATACCAAGGACTTGGAAATGCATTGGATGAAGTGAGAGCAACACTATCCAATGCTGAAATTCTCATAATAGATGAAATTTCAATGGTTTCTAAGGAGTTATTTGCCTATGTCCACTGGAGATTGCAGCAGATAAAAGGCAACAGGAAACCTTTCGGAGGAATGTCTGTCCTAGCAGTAGGGGATTTCTACCAACTGCCCCCGCTTGGTAGAGCAAAACCACTCTGTGTGTACCAGGAGGATGTGCTCGACCTTTGGAAAGACAAATTTCAAATGGTCAACCTGACACAGATCATGCGACAGAAAGATGATCTTGCTTTTGCAGAACTCCTAAACAGGATGAGGGTAAAGCAAAAGACAGATGCACTCAGCGACAGTGACAGAGTTTTTTTGCTCAACCAGGCCATCACTGATGTCAAAGACTTGCCACCTGATGTCCTTCATATCTTTGCAACAAACAAAGAGGTTGATGCGCACAATTCTGCAACCATGACTGCCCTCCATTCTGACTTTGTAAGCATCAAGGCAGAGGACTTTACAAAAGACCCCACCTCAGGGGAAATGACCCAGCAAGGATCCATCAAAGGCACAAAAAGAGATTTGCCGGACACCATACAAGCCGCACATGGAGTGCGGGTTATGGTAATAAGGAACCTGGATGTGGAAGATGGGATCGTTAATGGGACATTTGGAACAATTGCCAACATAGTGACAGACAAGCAAAGTGGACAATCGACAGTGAAGCTGATTGGACTTCAGTTGGACAGTCCAACTGCAGGACAGAAGTTCCGCCTTAAGATACAAGGGGCATCAGATAACTTGGTCTACATAGAGAGAAGTGAGGAAAGACTGTGCAAGAAAGGAGTCATGCGAAGACAGTTTCCAATGAAGTTGGCCTTTGCATGCACAGCTCACAAAGTCCAAGGCATGACAATGCAGTCGGCAGTGGTGTCTTTGAAGCGTGTTTTGAGTCTGGAATGTCCTACGTTGCCATCAGTAGGACAACCTCACTTCAAGGACTGTACATTACAGATTTTGATGAAAAAAAAATCTATGCTGATCCTGAAATCACAGCTGTACTTGGGAATATGACACAGGCATCGTTCCAGAGCGCAAGACCCTTGTTGCAACATGTGCAATCAGCAGAAGACACAGGCCAGACATTGTCAATAATTCACCACAACACTCAAGGACTTCCATCTCACATTCAGGACATGAAGTGCCACCATGAGCTAGGACTTGCCGATGTGTTGTGCATTACCGAAACACATTTGTCCGGAACCTTTGTCTCGCCAACGTTCCAATTGGAGGGATACAACATGTTTACACGCAGCAGACATGTCTCCTACACCAACTATCCCGACATGGCCAAAAAAGATGGAGGTGGAGTTGCAGTGTACTGTAAGAGCCACATCCAAGCAGAGGCTCGAAGGTACATGCAAAATGTAACTGATCTGGAGTTTGTTGTCGTCAAAATTACGGCTCCAGTGAGTGCAGTGGTTGCAGCTGTTTACAGACCACCAAATTTTAGTCTTGATAAGTTTTTTACCAAACATGCAAAGCCTCTTGGACTCTTTGGAACTGATGAATCACCAGCCTGTCATTGTTTGTGGGGACTTTAATGAGGACCTTCTCTCTAGAGGCAAAAAGTCAATCCAAGAGTTGTTTCAGTCCAGAGGCTATGGACAACTTGTCACAGCTGCAACCACAGAAAAGCAGACACTGATTGATCACATTTACATATCTCAACCACATATGTGCCTCCAATCAGGTGTACTGCAAACTTATTACAGCTATCACAATCCAGTGTACTGTATTTTAACTTTGTGATAACCTTACAAGCCAATACATCCACTGTTGACATTGTAGATGTGTCATTGGGTCACTGGGTCACTGGGTCACTTTTCAATCTGGTTTTAAGTTATTTCCTTTAAAAAATTGCCAGGCGTTCAGGGTCTCGGCAATCATTTTAAACATCACAAGACACATGGTCTATGGTGTCAGAATGGTATGTATTGGCTTGTAATCATGTCACTGTAAGAACATTGTCACTCTGCTAAAGATAATAATCATGATAATCAATCATCAATCATTAATAACCATGCCTTTCATTTAATTTTGTTTTGTCCCCAACATGTCTTAGATTGCTGGGTTTTGTTATTTTAGTTTGGGTTGGAGATCACCGGTAGTCAAGTTATAATCGCCTTAGTTTAGTTTAGATGTTTTTCTGTAGGTAGTTTTAGGGGGATAATCTTGGTGCGACGGCCCTATAGGGGTTGGCTCGGTGACTTCCCCATCTTTTGTTCCTTTTGGCTGGGATCCCAACCCCTTTTGTTTTTTTGGTAACACTTTCTATGAAGCCTGTATCTATAATGTGTTATAATCTGCTTATAGCACCGTATGTAAAGGTTTTAATACCAAGTATACAACCTATAAGTCATTACATACATAGGAGGCAGACACCACATTTAAATTGCCAGATTAATTTACCATATAGTCAATAATATAATTACACAATTAAGAGTAAACTTAAAACTCTCCTCTTTGATAAAGCTTATAGTTAGGGATAGCTGTGAGGAGTCGCGGCGTTCGCCTAGACCGGCGGGGGAGGGTGGATGCTGCATAACGGGCAACACCTTCTTTTCTCTGCTTCTCTTCATGGTTGTCCGATTAATTTGCCATATAGTCAATAATATAATAACAAATTTAACAGTAATCTTAAAACTCTCCTCTTTGATAAAGCTTAGTTAGGGATAGCTGTGAGGAGTCGCGGCGTTCGCCTTGACCGGCAGGGGGAGGGTGGATGCTGCATAACGGGCAACACCTTCTTTTCTCTGCTTCTCTTCATGGTTGTCCGATTAATTTACCATATAGTCAATAATATAATAAATATAGGGAGGGAATAATAACCATACTATTAAATAGAACAAAATTATAACAGAATAGGGACTAGTCATTTTAGTACTACTTTATACCCTATGTCAATTAAGTTGATAGTGATGCATTATAGACAGAGGCTTCATGGAAAGTGTTAGTGTTTAGTTAGTAATTGTTTTTTTTTTCTGAATGTAGGCATGGTTTATTTTCTTTTTTCCTTGGCTTCCTTGATATGTTTTGGACTCTTGTAGAGCCTTTGTTTGTATAGAGAGGCTTTACGGCTTAGGCTTTAACTAAAGGACAAACACATGTGATCAAGTTAATAAAATAAGTCAAGGTTAAGAACAGAAAAGCAGAGGACAAAGCTGGGCTGCAGTTCCAGAGATGCAGATGCAGATGCAGATAGGGACAGCAGTCTGAGCGAGGAAGATGCTCCCCAAAAGACAGTGTTGAGGTAAATACTAGGTTAATAAAAGTACTGCACAATACATCATTGCTGGTTTTCATTTCACTGTTAACCTATTTGACAACCCAAGGGATGACAACATCAGCTAATGAAAAGTTATGTCTGATTCTTTTTCTTTCAGAAAACACAGGGCAGCTCTTCAGGACTCCAGCTGAGACAGCAGCTGGTTTCTTTCTCCAGAAAGCAGGCCATACATTACAAGGCTTGAGGTAAGACTAACTCACAACCATGTGCTACTTAGTTTAGTTTAGAATTCTTGACTGAATTAAATTTCCATTTATTCTTGCTGCTTTAATATTGTCATTACTGATGTCTTTTCCGTTTGTGTACTTTCAGAGATAGAAGATGACTGCCAGGGGAGACAAAGCTATAAAAATTATTTATTATCAATAATATGTCTATTTTAATATTATTATAAATAAATAATTTAACTGTAATTCCTTGTGGTTGAGTTTGTTTTCTATGAGATCTATAATATTGTTCCCTCATCATCCCTGGTTTTTAGTAGCCCTTTGCTCTTTTTTCAAAATATGGAAGTATACAGTGTGAGAAATAAAAAAAAATCAACAGAAACGGTAAGTGATACATTCCCTATTGCTATTGTCAAACAATTGTATTCTCTCAAAAAGATCTTAAAAGGGTTTTTAAAAGGTCTATCTCTATAAAAACACTTTTTTTAATTTTTTGTTTATTATTAGGATGTCACACACACACACACACACTCTCACGCACACACACACACTCACACACACACACACACACACACACACACACACCTATCATGACACTGTTCCCTGGAGACCGTGTTGACCAACTGCCTCCTAACTGCTGTTTCCAATGTGTGTGTATGTGGATGTGCACCCAGTAGCAGGCACACTGATAAAATTTCTGCGGAATTTTCTAGTTATTATTATTATTCCGCCTGTTTTTTGTCCCGCTACTAGTCCCAAAGCGTTGCCAACACGCGCACCACATTTCACCGACATGTGGGTATTTATCGGGAATGGTGTGCTATGACTTTTCTAAGAGATTTGCCGAGTGGTTTTACCGAAATCGGCAAAAATACGGCAAAAAATGTCCCATAGACATGAATGGGAAATGTTCGGGAAATCGCTCAACATCGCTCAAAACGCCCCCTCTTTGGGACGGTGCTGTATCGCCATACTTTAACGTAGAAACATGATTAAAAGTTTAAACCGAACACAAGACTTTGGCGTTTATTGGGCTGAATGGGCGTTCAGATATCAAGCACGGTTTCTCCCAAATCACAGTTGACGTTTCGTCCCGTTTTCAGACCGTCTCAGATTTTCCAATGTGTGTGTATGTGGCGGAATGTTCAGAGTTAGAGTGGACGACAGAGTGGGAGGCTTCGGTACGGATCTCTGGAAGTTTCTCAAACAAATTGCTCTCTCTCCTCCAGTTTTCAGTCTTCAGACTTCATTATTGGTGAAAATGTAGGGAATCTTGTTCCGTCGCAGACATGTAACTCTGGAGTCTATCGGACTTAAACTGTTGGCTGTGATCTACCAACTGTCGACAGAAGCTATGAAAAAACCAGTATGATTCAGTGTTTTCTTCCCCAAACTAATTTGTCTCTCTCCTCCAGTTTTACCTCTTTAGACATCATAGTTGGTCAAAATGTAGGGAATCTTGTGCCGGTCGCAGACATGTAACTATGGAGTCTATCGGACTAATACTTTTTGCGCTAGGCTCACCAATAGGCTCACCAACTGCTTACAGATAACATAAAAAAAGTATCTCGCACCTTTTTTGATTAAATCACCATAGCAACATGTTCTGTTACTGAGAGGAAAGAGGGAGGGGCTGCAGCACGACAGAGACAGACACGCACACACACACACACACGCACAGACACACACACACACACACACACAGAGACACAACATACACACCACACACACACACACACACACACTCACACACACACACACGCACAGACACACACACAGAGAGAGACACACAACACACACCCACATACACACACACACACACACACACACACACACACACACAAACACACACACACAGAGAGACACAACACACACACCACACACACACACATACACCACACACACACACACACACACACACACACACACACACAACACACACAGAGAGAGACACACAACACACACACCCACATACACACCACACCCCCCCCCATCACACACACACACTCTCAGACACAGACACACACACACTCTCTCACACAAACACACTCACACACACACACACACTCAGACACAGACACACCTATCATGACACTGTTCCCTGGAGACAATGTTGACCAACTGACTCCTAACTGCTGTTTCCAATGTGTGTGTATGTGGATGTGCACCCAGTAGCAGGCACACTGATAAAATTTCTGCGGAATTTTCTAGTTGTGACTGTTCTTTATAGACTTTATTGTTCATCACCCTGAACATTATGAATGTGCAGATGAACATTATGAATGTGCAGATAGATGAATTAATGTGGATGTGGTCTGGGAGGATGTGTGATGACCGGGTGGAAGAGACTCAGAGTGGGGGTTCCGTCTCAGAAGCAGTTTTTGCCCAAATAGTTTACAGACCCCCAAAAGTGTCCAATTGTGTAGAACTGAGTTGTGCGTGGGCTTGACTGTTCGTTGAGATGTTTGTGAATGTAAGACTGGTATGCCTGGGATGACCAGCGGCCTGGAAACTGAATGGTTTGGTGGTAGATGCCTGATCTGGCGGCTGTGGGTGCTGCGCCGATGCGGAAAGAGTGGCTGGAAAAATGTCTGGGTGATATGGCTTAAATGCAGAGAATGCTGTTCAGATGTTACTGAAACAAGAGTCAAGTGGCCATTTTGGATTAGTGAAAAGTGGGTGTTGTGAAGATGCCTTGGCGGCGTACCTGGAGCCGATGTATTTGATTAGTGGCTCGTAGGGTTGAGGTAGGAGCTGTGAACTTCTGAGTGTGAATATGAGAGAGTTTGAGGTGTGGATGGTGATGTCTGATAAACCGGGGATGACGAGAAGGATTATAGACTGATGAAGTCGGTGCAAATTCTGAATCCCCCCAAAAGCTGAAAAAGAGCGCTGTGGCCGTCGAGGCCTTGTGACGCCACTGGCCGTAGCCGGCGCTGGCGGGGGGACCCAGAAGAGCAGGAGGCCCAGTGGTTGTTGCCGCTATGGGTATCAGCAGAAGCCCGACCAAGCGGCCTCTCTCTCTGTTTAGTTTTTTCACCTTAGTCTCTCTTTTTCTAACACAAGGAGCAAAATACATGTGGGTGTTGGGGAAGGGAGGGGGGGAGGGGATGTGGGGGATGGGGAGGGGGGGTAAGGACAGATCAGTTGGAAAGAAGAAGGCTAAGAATCATTGATCACGATGGTAGGTAGGTCCCCTTGAGCAGCTGGATGTGACACTGGAATTGGAGCGCGGCCAGCTCGGAAAAGGAGGGAGCAGAAGCCGATTGGCCAGGAACAGCCGAAGGAAGGGTAGCGGAAGGGATGAAGGGATGCGTAGATAGTGTGAAGCCTGCGAACACAGGGATGAAAAGGGAGAACGCCCGAGACATGACGGACAGAGGGAGCAGGCACCTGGGGAAACACGACCCGCCCCCCGCCAGAGGGAGCTGGTGATGAGGGCTGTGGTCGTCGAGGCCTCGTGATGTCAGGCAAGACGCCACTGGCAGCTGCCAACGCTGGCGGGGAACCCAGAAGTGCTGGAGGCCGAGGTTGTTGCTGCAGGGGGTAGCGATGGAGGCTGACGGCGGGCTGAGTGACCGGATTCGCAGAGGCCAGAGAGAAGTTGCCAACATGTGAGCATTTTAATTATTAGAGGCATTGAAGACAATAGATGTAAAGTTATTTGCTGGCAAAGTGCTCCAAAATGAATGGCAGTCAATGATACACTAACGGCGGGCGACGGCTCAATAGCAGAAAAAACAGCGCCGTAGGAGCATCCGGTGTCATCTGTGGAGGTAGAGACGGCCCCCGCCACGCAGCAGGGCTCTCGCCCGAGGAGAGTAGCGGGCGCCCCTACGGGAGGAAGGCTAATGACGGAGAGGGTAGACGCCGATCCCCGCGGCTCCGATTTCCCAACCTTTCAGCCTGAGAGGAAGAAGCCAGAGAGCTGCTGGAAGCCGCTGGAAGCTGGGGATTGTTCGGCGGAGGAGAGGAGATACGGGCGGCCGAGGCATGGTGACCACGGCCCGCAATGTGGCGCCGTTGAGACATGTGAGGGATCCGACTGCTGCGGCGTGACTGAAACATGTCCTGTTTCGAATAGATCGTTGTTGACATCAGGTGAGCTTCGCCATAGCTCCGGACCCATGACTGAGAGCGTGAAACACTGACCCTCTTGCGTCAAGCAATCAGAGACACGAGGCAGGCTGTGCAGCACGGTATATGCAGGTTTGTCTGGTGATTAGAGGTGTGGTTTAGGCGTGGCCCCGCTCCCGTACCTAAGTTAACAAATTAACTCCATATTTCAGGAAAGGTAATTAATCACTCTAATATAATGTGTATAGTATTAAAGTAGATTAAAGTATGCAGCATTTGAAAAGGTTATCAACAAGCAGGACAATCAAGAAGTAAATGAATACATGCATATTAACTGGCCATGGTTATTGGCCATGGCATTCTTATTAATTATAATAGCACTAAGTAGCCAAGGGACGGGCAGCCACACAAAGATGAAGGATTCCTACCTTACAGTAATTAACTCAAGTGTGATTTCATTATATGACGTAGTCAGAGCACGCAAAGCACCTATCACTTTCCTCTTAATTTAGGTCTATAAGCAAGTTGTCGGTACTGTAAAAAAAAATATCCAAAGAAGCAGAACTGGTACTTACATACTCAGACGGGTCCAGTGGTGCCATGCTATCTGTCTTTAAGTTGTCCAAAAGGGCAGCCCTGGAATGGACGACTTTGTCCTTCACAAAGATGCTGACTGCTCGTAACATGAAGGACAGAAACAGGTTTACGTGGATGTAGTTTCTAGCGCAGCGAAGACGCCTGCCATCAAAGCACATAGTTCACTGTTAGAGATGAAATAGTTTTAAATCAATATAAATGTGGAAAGATTATAACCGCTTGAAATAAAAACTGAATCGCGATGCAATTTTTAAACAGCCTATGGCATAATCTACTTTGTTTTCATTTGTTTGACTACAGACGCGTCACTGCGTTTCTCAGGTCATTTATTTGAAGAGATTTTGTTTCTGCATTAGGATTTTGTTTCAAAAATCAACATTCTTTTTAGCTAGAAATACAATTTTGGTTAACGTTTGATAAGAGAACACACTTGTTGTTTTGCACAGTTTATATAAATAAAGGAATATGTTTCAGTTGTGTCGTGCTCATTCTGTTAAGAAAATCTTATGATGAACTTAAAACAGTGGCATGCTTTTGACAACATTGACGGCATATATACACGGGTACCTGTAACCGAACATTGGAAAAATGACAGCTGTGCATGATATTATTTTTGAAAACTGTGTTCAATGACCAACTTTGGGCAGGAAACAGTTAATTAAAAAGGAAATGTTAATTGAAATTCTGTGATATGCAAATGCATGAAATTAATAAGTAAGTGTATGGAGTTTGCAATGTGGATGTGATTCCCTGGGATTTTGGGCTGAATAATTGTTGCACACTTGTGCTTTTTGCTACAATGTCTGCATTATTTCACAAAAGAGAGAGAGACAGAAAACAGCCGTGTGAGATAATAGCGTCCTCTAGCTATTTAATCGGCATGGTATTGTGAACTAGGGGTCCCATATGGGGGGGGAATAGAGTTATTCTTCTTGTCTTGTTTCTGGCTAAATGTAAACAGACAGCCCCTGTATTGCTGCTGATTTGTAGTTCCTGCAACTGAAACTTTCCCAGATACAAGTTAAAATGTGAACCCCTCCTGCAGTTATTCCACTTATGTACGTGTGACAGCACATAATTTGAATATTAAGAAATCCTCTCTTACCGGAAGTATCCAATGATGAAGATGGCTACCAGCAGAAAGCTGAAGGACACCGCGTAGCCAATGGTATACATGACATACAGCCGCTCAAGGAAGTCTTGCTGTGAACATAGGGAGAAATATTAAAATAGTAAAATGGAGTAGAAATGCATACATGACTGACAGGTGCTGGGAAAACAGGATGCTGCAAGGACAACATTAGGAGTTTAAAAATAGCAGCTTTTAGTCTAAAATCTAACATAACATCATCTTTTCAACACTGGCCAGACTTACGAGCCTGAAGATTTGGTAGATGGCATGAACAAAACATGGCTATAGCTCCATCCCTGGTGATTTCTTTTCATTTTCATAATGTTGTTGCTTGAATGAATGGGTTGGCTTATACAAGACTGGTATTTTGTGAGCAAAGTACAGCCAGCTTATAGGCAAAGTTAGTTATTATATTTAATGTCTAAGTCAAATCTGAGATGTACATGTTTAATATATATATATATATATATATATATATATATATATATATATATATATATATATATATATATATATAGTCTGTTTGGAACATTGTAGTCTTTCTAGAAATCACTGCTCCTGAATTTTTGATTTGAGTTTTTGAGGCTTGTTATGTGTCATTTTATACGTGTCTCCTCAGATCAAAATTAAAAGATCTGCATGAGGATAAGCGTCCACTTCAGCCACTACTCCATATTCTTTGAGTGATTTGAGTCCTCAGGCAGTCAAGTCCCAAAAACAGTCAAGTACAGATGTGCCTTGTGCCCAAGGCTAAAGTCCAGTTCTGATAAACATGGTTCAATTTACTATATTAGAAAATCACAGCGGTAGTGTTTACTTCCTATTTAATAATGTAAGTTTGCACTCATCTGGCCTTAAAATATACACTACCGGTCAAAAGTTTGGGGTCACATACATTTCCATTCCACTCCATTATAGACAGAATACCTGCTGCTAATTTGGGTGGGGGGCGGGTTGGGGGGGCTGATCTTTAATGCAATACCTACATTGCCCATTATCAGCAACCATTCATCCAATGTTCCAAAGGCACATTCTGTGTACTAATCTATCATTTAAAAATAAAAAACTAGAAGGACATTGGAGAACCATTTTACTATTATGTAAGCACATAATGTAATCTGATTACTGCCCTGGTTAAAAAAACAATGCAACTGATCTCAGCTGCCATTTTGTCTACAATGGAGTGCAATGGGAATTTCTATGGGACCCCAAACTTTTGACCGGTAGTGTATTTTAGAAAAGAAGAAATAAAACAGACTCAAAATGGACGGCCACTATTCAAATGATGCGGAGCCTGTGATGAGGACTTAGAGGTTGATGTGTCCCCGATATTTTGTTTCATCGTCAACATGTGCGACAGTCACGCTGCAGGACGTTGAAATGTTGACGCTAAAACTTTTTTCTGCTTGACAGAAAAGTAAACTGTTCTGTTTCACCGTTCTCCTTATACATGATATTTACCATTCGACCCTTCCCCTTTAAGACAGGTAGCCATGTGGGCAGCGTGTGTATGTGACGTTAGTCCGACAGGGTTTGTAATGGGAAGTGAGGTTCTCCGTGTGTAGAAAGGTACCGTAGGCAGCAGCTGCTGCTGACACAGTGATGCACATGGTGTTCCATGGGTAGGGAAGCTACCCATAAATAAATAAAACCCATGGTTTTATGCAAAGTGTTTATGCAACATTATCACAACATCTCCAGGCCATTTTCCCCCGCAGAAAGCTGCTATCAGCCAGGCTAAAGCTAATAGAGTTAGCTTACAGAAACAAGCAGAAAGCTGCTACCAGCCAGGCTAAAGCTAATATAGTTAGCCTACAGAAACAAGCAGAAAGCTACTACCAGCCAGGCTAAAGCTAATATAGTTAGCCTACAGAAACAAGCAGAAAGCTGCTACCAGCCAGGCTAAAGCTAATATAGTTAGCCTACAGAAACAAGCAGAAACCTGCTACCAGCCAGGCTAAAGCTAATATACTTAGCCTACAGAAACAAGCAGAAAGCTGCTACCAGCCAGGCTAAAGCTAATATAGTTAGCCTACAGAAACAAGCAGAAAGCTACTACCAGCCAGGCTAAAGCTAATAGTTAGCCTACAGAAACAAGCAGAAATTTGCTACCAGCCAGGCTAAAGCTAATATAGTTAGCCTACAGAAACAAGCAGAAATTTGCTACCAGCCAGGCTAAAGCTAATATAGTTAGCCTACAGAAACAAGCAGAAAGCTGCTACCAGCCAGGCTAAAGCTAATATAGTTAGCCTAAAGAAACAAGCAGAAAGCTGCTACCAGCCAGGCTAAAGCTAATATAATTAGCCTAAAGAAACAAGCAGAAAGCTGCTACCAGCCAGGCTAAAGCTAATATAGTTAGCCTACAGAAACAAGCAGAAAGCTGCTACCAGCCAGGCTAAAGCTAATACAGTTAGCCTACAGAAACAAGCAGAAAGCTTAACATTGATTTTCTCAGGTGTTCAAATACTTATTTGCAGCTGTATCATACAAATAAATAGTTTAAAAAATCATACATTGTGATTTCTGGATATTTTTTTTTAGATTATGTCTCTCACAGTGGACATGCACCTACGATGACAATTTCAGACCCCTTCGTGATTTCTAAGTGGGAGAACTTGCAAAATAGCAGGGTGTTCAAATACTTGGAAATCATTATGTTTGGATTAGTTCTATAAAGATAGGGGAAACACTGATGTTATTTACTTAATAAAACAGCAAGCTCAATCAAAACTAGCCAATTCATTTGGCAAGATGAAAGTCTGTAGTTTTTAATTTTTGGAGGTTAGTAGCCCGTGCTTATTTTACCAAGAGCGGGTTAGTAGAATATCAGTGGCTGTTAGTTAATTGTGTATGCAGCAAACCTTTCACAAATAATAACCTATTCAATGAAAACACAATACAGTTTATCTGCCTGCAAATTCAGTTCAATTTCAGTTTACCAATGGCGGAAAAACAGGGACAATAATCTCCCAAATCCACCGAGCTTTGCGCATACTTGTGCCGGGTTGGATTCATTTGGTCTGTTCTTGTTCTTTACTGACTGGGTGATAACAGTACAAATGTATTGGCTTTGGAGCTCATTATAATTTAACACAACGCGTTATGATACGTGTCCCGATCCACGTCGATCCACGTAAAAAGCGGCGTTTTAAATTCCACTGCGCTTTTACTGCGCTTTTGACATTGAACGGCGTTCTGACCATTCAAAACGTCATCCGGAAGTGATGAATTGTGAGTGACCCTTCTAGCGTACCATATTCCTAGAGCGGCGCCCGGCCCTGCCTTCTGATTCAGAACGGAATCCATTCACGCTGTATTTATTGTGGTAGCCTGTGTTACCGACTCTGGCTTTGCCTTCGGCCCATCCCTGATGCCCACACTTGTTACAATAGACCGCTTATGACGTTTCTCTGACAGAGACGCTGATAGTAACTAAGCAACCAATATGCATCTTCAACCGCGAAAAGATTAAAAACAATAAGAAAATCCGAACGGTCAATATGACCGTGCCGGGTGAAATAGGTAAAAGTGATTTGATTTTCTTTGCCAAGTGTGTAATGTATACAAAAACTATTTTCAATGAAAATATAGACCCTTTTAGGAAAAGTCAGTTACCAGCAGAATTGTATTTTTTTGTCCAGCAAAGTTACATATATAAATTTCAAAACGGTCAAAATGACCGTCATGGCCGTTCTAGTGTTAAAGGAAATCTGAAGAGGCATACTGGAGAGCCAGTACAGCTAGTTGTAATTATACCTCATCCTGGGATTTCAGGAAGTTGCACACTTCCATCTAGAATGGCATTTTTAAAGTGGGCACCATCTGCAGCCCCAGTACGACGATGAGTTAACTCACTCTGACCCAGCTGCTCTTCCCCCAGCCTATTACTCAGCTTTAGTGTCATGTGAGAGAGAGAGAGAGAGGCAAGGCAAGGCAAGGCAGCTTTGTTTGTATAGCATATTTCAGCAACAGGGCAATTCAAAGTGCTTTACACAAAAAAAAAAAACTAAAACACATGACTAAACAGTTAAAAATAAAAACATTAAGACACATAAAACACAAGCATAAAAGTTACAGTGCAACATAAGAAATTAAACATTAAAGAAATGAGCAGAACTGGAGTGATGTGATCCAGTCTCTTGGTCTTAGTGAGACTGGAGCAGCAGCGTTCTGAATTAGCTGCAGCTGTCTGATTGATTTTTTAGTGAGACCTGTAAAGACACCGTTACAGTAGTCAAGTCTACTGAAGATGAAGATGAGAGAGAGAGAGACAGAGAGAGAGAATCCCAGTCATAGCAGGACAGGGAATGGAATCCAAGGGGATTGAATCCCTGTCATTATGCAGCCCTCTCTCCTTAAAATTACATTTTTATGTTTTGGATGAAATGTTGCTTGGATTATGTTCACCAGCAATTTTTTAAGCTTTAGTTACTCTATAAATAAAGATTTGTGCACACAAAACACATTTAGTTAGTAAAATACAACGTTTTATTGGTGAAATGATGAAATGATTAAACACTTAGTTGGTGAACAGAACAGTTTGGATCGTTTCCACTTTCTAAAATGCGAGGATTGTACTGCATTGATTACTTTTACTTTAAATACTTTAAGTACATTTTCCTAATGATACTAACAGACGTTTACTTCAGTGACATTCAATGCAGGACTTTTCCTTGTAACAGAGTATTTTTACAGTGTGGTATTACTACGGCGTTAGTACTTTAACTTCAGTAAAGAATAAAGACCTTGTACAATGAAATTTCCTCTCATTTTAATTTAGTTTAGTCTTCCCAGCATGGACATATACATTTGTTAATCTTGCGGTCTAAAAACCCAACAAGTCAGCGTTGATGGTGACAAGCTGCCTCCGTTTATCAAAGATGATGAAGGGGCCACTTAACTTATTCAGATATTAATATTATATAGAAAGAGGTGGTGTGTATGGAGTAAACTCTGTATTTCAGGTAACGTTTGAAGTGTTTCCCTACAATTTATTAACCTTTAGGAAGAATCTTTTGGAAATGCAAGAACAAGTATGGTATAGAAAGTAAGTTAAAGTTTCAAACTGTATTTTTTCCCTCAAAGAATGATGAACTTCGATCATTTAGAGGAGCTATTAGGTTGAACTATTTGTATGGGTTGGCACCAGATCTCTCTTATCTATTTAATGAGTAACATATCATCAAATGTCGTGGAGCATGGAACATGGGAAGCGTCCGTGTAGTAAAAAGCAAGCAGAGGTGTCCTTACCTGTGCGTCAACTGAAGTCCAGCACAAGAAAACGTTTATGGGTAATAGCCACAGGAAGAAGCTCACAGTTCGTCGATCTGTCTTCCTCTCCAGCAGTGTGAAATATATGAACTATGCGTTCATTCCAATTCAAGCAACCTCATGCTTGAGATAAACATCCCCTTCTGTTGCAGGCGCATTATTTATTAGAGGGAGAGCTTCCAATGAGCTTGATAGAAAGTTTCATCGCAGGCAGTGGTTCAAAGCGCAGTGAGAAGGATGCAGCAGTGGACAAATTCAAGTGGAAGTTCACAAATTCCACTTGGATTTCCCATTAACTCTCTTGTACACTCAGAAATGAGCACTGTGACATTGGAGATATAAGTTCTGGAGACCTTTTTTGTACTCATGTCTTTGTACTGTTTCCCTGTCTATCTGTATGTTGCTTGAATGGTTTCTCTTTCATCCTTCACTCGTGACTGCATATCAAGTCTGCATCTCATTTAGGATAATAAAGTGACTGGAACTGTAATAGAACTACTAATAATCAGCAATGGCATTGAAAAGCACTATCACTCGATCCCTGATACAGGGTAATGAAGGGCAGGAGTGGAGGCTCTGGCTGCAACCAGCAAGACCTCCACTTTGACTAATAGACATCTAAAAGCCTTTCTTACTTTGCTGTACATATCTTACGAAAGTCAATCCCTCTCCTTTAGCTCTATTTTTTGTTTGTTGTTCTGTTACATGCTCCACTATGGTCACCATGTTAAGAGTCACTCTACATTAATTAAAGGGTTAAAGTGGGGGGCCTGCCTTCTGTATAACAAAAGCTATGAGCTAGTGTTGGTCTGGTTTAAAGTTGAATTGACAGCAATAAAACAAATTAATGAGTAGCTGTCTACAGCATGCAATTTGTGAAAAAAGCAAAGGCGGGGACGTTTTTTGAACAAAACATCAAAGAATAGACCCTAATTAATCCTTTTGAAATGACTTCCGCAAGGAAATTAATATTTCCAGCATCCGTGTTTAGCAAGAAGAATAGAGTATAGAGATAAAGATAACAGTAATAACGTAATGTGTCAGTGTCATGTCAAGTGTTACAGTGTTAAAAGTCATTTCAAAAGGATTAATTAGGGTCTAAGTCTAATTAGGGTGAATGTAAATGTAGCGCTTTTCTAGTCTTAACGACTACTCAAAGTGCTTTTACATCATACAGGAAACATTCACCATTCACACACATTCATACACTGTAGCCGAGGCTGCCGTACAAGGTGCCATCTGCTCATCAGATAAACATGCACTGTACAGGTGGCTGGTGTGTGTTGTCCAGTCTCCTCAGGAAGTACAGCCTGCTCTGTGTCTTCCTGTACAGGTGGCTGGTGTGTGTTGTCCAGTCCAGTTTGTTATCCAGCCACAGCCCAAGGTATTTCTATGATTGAACTGCCTCCACCTCAAACCCCTCCAGCAGGACTGGTCGCGGTCTTGGTCTGGACCTCCCAAAGTCAACAACCAGCTCCTTCGTCCCAGAGGTGTTGAGCTGTAGGCAGTTAGTGCGACACCAGAGAGCGAAGTCCCCCACTAGACTCCAATAGACCTCTTCCCTATCCCCCCTGATACACCCAACGATGGCTGTGTCATCTGCGTACTTCTGTATGTGACACAGCTCCAAGTTGTAGCAGAAGTCCGAGGTGTACAGGGTGAAGAGAAGAGGGGCCAGCATTGTGCCCTGGGGGGCTCCAGTGCTGCTGACCACAGTGTCAGACATGATGGCCTTCAGCCCGATGTACTGTGGCCTGTCGGTGAGGTAGTCTCTGATCCAGTCCACCAGATAGGTGTCCACTCCCATCTTGTTCAGTTTGTCCTGAAGGATAGGGGGCCGGATGGTATTAAAAGCACTGGAGAAGTCCAAGAAGAGGATCCTCACTGTACCGTTCCCCTTATCCAGATGGGAGGAGACCCAGTGTAGCATGTAGAGGATGGAATCCTCCACACCAACATCTGGCTGGTATGTAAACAGTAGGCGGTTCTGGGTGTGCTGTACCTGGGGTCTGAGGAGGCTTCATCACGTGGGAAGTGAGTGCCACCGGTCGGAAGTCATTCAGCTTGCAGGGCCTGTTCTTCTTGGGAAGGGTTGGGTTAGGGTAAAAACGCAGCGACCTGGATGGGCGCTAGGCACGGGCACAAGGGGACCTCCGGTGTGAATAAAACACTTAACCCCTGAACCCGAGAGACTCGCCCATGAGCCTAAACAGCACTTCTGATTCATAGTTTAATCATTTAATAACCATAAAAGATAGAAAGTTGCAGTTAGCGGTTACAGAGGTCTCTTCCGGGTCTTTCTAGCCTCTACAGGTGATTTTCTATCCAGCCTGGAACTTGAGCCTTTTTCGGGGTCGTTGAGCATTAATTCCAAACCGTTACATCCAAGATTTATCCACTTTATGTTCATAATTCATTGTGTTTTTGCTCATTTATGCCGCTAGCTCCCCGGCTCCGTGTCTGCTCTGTGTTTTAGGGAAGTGAAGCCAATAGTATGCCCATATATGGGGGACAACGTCACCCAAAGACTATGGAGGCTGAAAGAGGTCAATAGAAAGAGTTATAATGTTTATTATGTTTATTTTTGCATATGGAAGAACTGTTTTAGACACACAAATGCTTGTGTAGCATTGCTGTGGGTGTAATATCAATAAATAGGACATTATTATGTTGATTATTGGCATAAGTAAATGTCATGAGGGCAAAAGCGTCTGGACTTTCTTTGAAATAATGTATGTATTTTGTCAACTGTATAAGTTATGATGATTATTTCTTCACAGTGTGACTCCCAAGACATATGACAAGTGTTTTAGAGAGGAAAATGGCTTAGGTTTTACTTATCTGTCTGTGATATCAATACATATCTGTGAGATTCATGTTCCGTTTTATTTATTTATTTGTCTTTAAGGTCCTACAACCATTTTTAACATTAGAGTGACCTCATTGAAACCCAAATATTCTACTAACCCAGTTTGTCCTGAAAGAAATTATGTTCATATCTTGACTGTAGACAACAGGGTTGATGTTTTACAAGTTATTATAAAATAAATCCAGACGGACAATTAAAAAAACTCCTTAAAAAAGTGGCTCGGTTCTATAAAAGCTGCTTAAAAGAAGGTTAAATGCTCAGAGCAGGGTCAAAGGACCACAGGACAGAAAAAATAAAACTTTAAATAAAAGGTCTCATCCGCTCCTGCTCCGGCTCCTCTCCAGGAGACACTACCAATAATAAATAAAATAATTAAATGAATAAAATATATATACACATAGAGAGAAAAGGAGTTATATAAATATAAATAAAATAAATATTTTATAGAAAGAGAGAGAAGGTTATAAAAATAAGATGTCCCCATATAAAAAGAAATTCTATTTAAATATATTAAAATCATTATTTGACATAAAATTTATTTAAAAATGACATTTAAAAGTTCTAAAATACTGTCTGAATTACTTCCCTAAGGATAACAAGTACACATACCATTAAAAATTAGTAGATAAGTGCTTAGTTAAAAAGTGCTAAAAAAAGGCCAAAAGTGACACAAAATAATAAATAAATAAAAAAACATTTAAAATACATCATAGAAAAACCACATAAATCAGTCTAATCAGTCATTTTCTTGATATCATTTAATCTGATACCATTAAATTTAATTCCAACAAATATTAACCTGCTGACAGAATTCTTGAGGAGAAAGATGCGGTCCATTAAAACAACAAGCATAAACTTGTCCCCAACCTTTTGTTTTTCTTGAACATGCCACTGGTCACAGAGGGTGAGGGATCACAAAGGTGTGACCTACTAAGTAATCTACTTTTATTAAATAAGGAAAAAAAGATTTCTTTAAATAATATGTATATTTACAGACTTTTATTAAATATAATTTATCTAGTAAGTGTGTTATGATTTTAGTTTATATGTGCCTATCTCATTTTAACAATCTCATGGCAGCCCAGGGATGTTTGGTGTCCCCTTATGGGGGGCCCAGATCACAGGTTGGGAAAGCATCCATGTGCAGTTTAACGGGTACCCTGGTCTATATCGATGACGTTCCACTTCCGGGATTGTTCCGATGACGCTGGAAAATGAGGACAGGGTAAATCCAGACAGATAGATAGACCATCGGCCCAATCTGAGTTTTCTAGCTAAAACAACCTTTGAACGTGTTCCACCAATACAAGTACCTTCTCGAGGCTATTTTGCAGAGGCACCGTCATTGAGTCCAGCGCTTAGCACCGCCCATGACGATTGTTAATGGTTTAAAGACATGGCAATAAACCAGAACACGTTTTTCTCCCATCCAGGAATGCTGTTTGGACTCGCCAGGGTCTTGCAGTGCGAGAGTCGGGTACCCCAACAATGTATTATTGCTCCATACACCATAAAGTTGGGGAATGTTTGGGAATGTCAGATTTAAAAAAGAAATCCTTTATATACTTTTAGGCCCACCTTGGGAGCTCCAACAGCCAGCAGCTGGAAGAGCCCCACAGCCATATTTGTCTAAGAATGGACAGATTGAATGCTTTTCATCCCCAGTGAGAGCCCAGCTAACAATTTTTGGTTCCCAGAAATTTCTGGGAATGTTTGTTTTTGGTTGCGGGAACGTTCCCTGAAGGTTTGTTTTGGTTGTATTTCGGTTGTCGGTTAACTGGAAGGTTTTCCTAACGTTCCCAGAACGTAAAGTTTCAACCTTTAGAGAATGTTAGGGGAACGTTCCCTTAGTGTTGCAACCTTTAGCGAACGGAACGGTCCCTTAACGTTGCAACCTTTATAGAACGTTAGGGGAACGTTCGCTGTAACCATAAACGAACGTTCCCAGAACGTTAAAAAAAGATTAGATTGCCCTAACCTTTAAAAAAAACTAACACCCATACCATTTGTGTGTATGTATGTACTGTATATACACACACACATACACACACATACAAAAGTTATATTAGTAGAATGAATGAACAGGCAAACTTGATGGCATTTCAAAACTTTAATATTCAAACTAAAAAAAATACAAAAAAGATAAGGATGTAGTGCAAATGTACAAGATGCATAATGATGTTTGTAAAATAAGTCACTAAAAAAAAAATTTAAAAGGGGCTCCATGGTTTCAGGGTTCAGTCCTTCTAAGCTGGCCTATAAAGAAATAAACTAAAGTTAGACATGTAATACTAAGAATGAACACATTGACAAAAGAATTTTTCATGAACTTTATTATGAACATCACGCAGAAGAACTTCAATTTACCGTCTGTGTGGGGTAAACTTCAGAACTTGCCCAATCAAATCCTCCGCTTCTGCAGCAGTCAGCGCAGGGACGTTTTTCTGGCAGGCCGCTAGAGTATATGTTAAAATGAAGCAAAGTTATAAGTCAAATTAAAACCTCGTCAGCCAAGCTAAGCATAATACTAATGTGAACAATAAGATAACACCTGCCTGTTATAACCCTGCATACAGCCAGGTCCTGGAAGGCTCTCTTTGTTTTTCTTCCTGCTGTACTGTCTCAGCACATCATTCGTTGCAACTTGCCGCAGCATGCGGCGGATGGCATCACCTCCAGTACAACCACCGAGGGTTGACAGGAAAAGTTGCTGTAAAACATATAATAACAAATTATATTTATAGTGTAGAGCTTGTACGATCTAATTTTGTAAGAGAAGTCAGTTCAGTTAAAGGCCATGTTGCAAGTTAACCACCACTGTGGATTATTGGGTACAAAAAACACTCAAGATATGTATATCATTTTAAAAAATGTCTCCAAATAGTGTTAAAAGTTAGTTTTTGGTCATTTTTGGTGTTCGCGGGTTTATGAAGTCAATTCGGCAATGACGTCACGTAGGGGAGTGAAGTCTCAGCCTGGCACTAGAACTACGGTGACTGACTGGGATGAGGAAGAGGAGGAAAGGCCAGCAGCCGAATAATTACCAACCTACCAGACTCGAGAGGGCAAATGAGGAATTGTCAAGATTGTGGGGAAGTCTCCTTCATTTATCTCCTTTATTTTAGCAACGCAGCAGTGCATACAATGACTTTACTTTTTACTGTCAGTGAATAGCACCGAGTGAACGTCAACGTAGCCTCCGGTCGGGAAGCTAGCGAGCCTCCGGTCGGGAAGCGAGCGAGCCTGGTCGGGGAGCGAGTCTCCGGTCGGGAAGCGAGCCCCTCCGGTCGGGAAGCGAGCCCCGCGATCAGCTGATCTGAAGATGTCTAAATCCCTTTGTGACATTTCAGGCAGGATCATGGTCCTCCCCAACCAGCACGCACCAGTGTGTAACATAACAAACCCCCCATCTCGTAGGAGCGAAGCTTACTATTTCATTCAATACAATTATGGTACAACAGGTGCACTAATGCCACATGTATGATGTTGACAACATGGACGCATATATAGGCAACACCAAAGGCAGTTGTAATATTTACCTAGCAGGCTAGGCTAACGCTGTTGTGCTAACGTCCGGGCGGCGTAGCGTTAGCTAGCAGTCTAAACTTGTGAAAAGCCAAACAACATCCCCGTCTAAGCTGTGTTTCACTTTCCCTCCAATATTATTATAAATGTAATAAAGTCACATGGACTTGATCGAGACCATAGACTGTTAATATTAAAAGACCAGAAGCCACATTAGGCCAGACCAGTGGTAAATACAACGCAGGCTGCTCTGTTATCTCCCTAATGTGACGTCATGCAATGCATTGTGGGGGGAAAATGAAACACTGTAAAATTGTGCCTAATTTTCAATATATATTCAATTTTGCGATATCCAACACCATTAAATACAATGGAAAACAGTTCAAATATTTACTACCAACAAGCAAAATTAAACCTGCAACATGGACTTTAAGATATTGGATTTTATGCAATTATATAGTGTTCGTCTTAGGGCAGGCCTATGGCCACTTAATCACCATATTGTTCCTCCTCTCCATATATACACACGTGAGCAACTTGAGTCTTACTTCTCATTGTGATCTCCATGTCTGAGGACCTCCCTCTGTGTGAGTTCTTCTGTTTAAAACAACAAAAACGTTACGTTACTCTAGTGATCCTTGCCATTAAATTGTACTTCATTGCAAATGCAAAATTCAAAGCAACTGTACCTTCAACTGGGTCCCGAGATGAAGTGGCAATCCGTGGTAGGGTCACTAAAGACTCCTGCTCTGGGCAACCAGCTGGTTTCCTGCATGGCGTTGATACACATTAAAATAAATTATATATGATTATTATGTAAGATGATAAGGTTGATAGGTTGCCTACACATGCACTTACAAAATATGAACCTATTATGTTACATTAGACAATTAGAAAAAAAAATTATAAAAAAAACATGAACCTCCTTGGGCGTCGGTGCTGCCTTTTTTGGACACTTGCTTCATCTTCTGTCTCGATGCTGGAAGTGTCCCTCAGCCGCCGACACCGGTCCACAGCTTTGGCGTAGGAATCTATGTTAAGAGAAGATTTGTGATCCAATAGCGCAAAAAAAAAAGAAGAAAATTATTTATTAACATATAGTATAGCTGCAATAGGTTACCTGTACACAGCCATATTTTTCTAACTGGATATTTGGCCCAGCTGCTGTTGGGCAAATGGCACGCTGTGATTGGAGCAGAGGGAGGTGACAGGGAGCTCCTGAAGAGCATGAGCAGCTCATCCATCTTCTCCTCAAATGTCTCCATCCGCTGTGCCATGCGGGTAACGGGTGTCCTCATGGCTATGAAAAAACAAATGCTGTTAGTTTGGTTGTTATACATTGTAGCATACCCTCCGAAAGATGGTCTGACGCTTTACTGATGATTTTAAGTTTAGTGAGAAACCCCAAACCAACGTAAGAGCTGGTTACAAAAAGAAACAAACACAAACAATAAATGCGTTAGCTACCTTATCATATAGATTCAGAGCATTAGCATAGTTTAGTACTAGCTCACAAGTCCGGCATTAGCCTATTAAACAAACAGCTAGAAACAGCTACAGTTGTTCAAAACTACTTTAAAAACTCCACCAACATATACATGTTACAGTATTATGATAAATACTAACCTTAAACATTATATATTTAACTGTGTGGCCGTTACTGTTTCATCTTTTTCCATTACATACAACAGGAAACTAGTTAACGTGCCAGCGAGTGACTTTCAAAATAAAAGGCCCTTTTTTTAGAACAGGAAATAAGAC
The DNA here is from genome assembly GCA_026937815.1 of Etheostoma perlongum. Lineage (NCBI taxonomy): Eukaryota > Metazoa > Chordata > Actinopteri > Perciformes > Percidae > Etheostoma > Etheostoma perlongum. The sequence continues at coordinate 9,937 of JAEKDQ010000774.1, read as the reverse complement.
AAGGCTATTTCTTCTATAGAGCTAAAACATATACAGGGTTATTTACATACATTATCTACTTATATGTGAACAACTTCAGTGAGTCTTCTTACCTCTCATTTCCGTCTCCATGGCTGAGCCACCGCCCTATTTTTGTGATGATGTTCTGCTGTTAAGAACAAAAAAGTTAAAGTTTCTCTCAAGTTCCTTGTCATGCAATTGTATTTAATTGGAAAAATTCAAAGCCAATGTACCGTCAACTGGGTCCCAAGCTGAAGTGACAGGCTGAGCTTGCGTTGATTCCGGACACACGCCCTGTAACGGAAGGCTTTCTTGTTTGTGGAACAGATTCATCTGAAATAACAGATCATACAATTTGTACTGATTGCAAAAAGAATATTTAAATATATACAGTCATTGTAAACATTGTATGAGACAGGATTTCTGCCTTGTAGCCCTGAGACTGTGTAATGGGGAGACACAGCATCCACAGAAATGCATGGGGTTAGTTTGTAAAGCCAGTACTGCGGCTGTGTAGCCAGTACTGCGGCTGTGTAGCCAGTACTGCGGCTGTGTAGCCAGTACTGCAGCTGTGTAACATATACATATTACATCCCTTGCTGTATCTTTCACTCAGCTCGCCAATAACTGCCTGAAGTGCATTGCAAGATGGCCGCCGATCTACCTGCCTAAAGGACTTTGATTGTACTGGCTTTATTTATTTACTGTACACTACAACTAATTAAAAAAAAACGGAAAAAAGGGATCTTATTTGTAACATAAACGCAAGCATGTTAACATGATGACACAAAACATACAATGTGACAAAGCAGACGCGTCAAAATCAACATGTTTAAAACACTAAGAAGGCTCGACACAGCATGAGACTTTGCTCCAAGTCTCACCTGGGGCTCAACACATGAACTCAGCATGGAGAACATGGTTTGTGCACAAAGAGTTTACTAAAAAGAAAAGACTTTGAGCAACTCATAGCAAGATGGCGATGGGGGAAATATTTCTGCTAAAGTGAGTTGTTTACTTCAGCCAAACTTTTCTTTTTGGTCAACCTGATCAGAACCGGAATATAACAAAGCCATACGAGGGAAAGAGTTTAATGTTAAACCACTAACCCTCCCATTACAACCACAACATCATTAAACTGGAAAGTTCTTTGCTTACCTTTTCCGTGAGCGTGTGAAGCTGTGCAGCGTGGTCGGTCCTGTAGAGTTTCTACTTCACGTAGCTAACTTTTAATCGGTCTGCTCAGAGCAGAGCCCCCCCTACTGGGGTCTGGGTCTCTTCAGAGCAGAGCCCCCCCTACTGGGGTCGGGGTCTCTTCAGAGCAGAGCCCCCCTACTGGGGTCGGGTCTCCACAGAGCAGAGCCCCCCCTACTGGGGTCGGGGTCTCCTCAGAGCAGAGCCCCCCCTACTGGGGTCGGGGTCTCTTCAGAGCAGAGCCCCCCCTACTGGGGTCGGGGTCTCTTCAGAGCAGAGCCCCCCTACTGGGGTCGGGGTCTCCACAGAGCAGGGGGTCGGGGTCTCCTCAGAGCAGAGCCCCCCCTACTGGGGTCGGGGTGTAACGGTTCGGTTTGCAAACTAAATTAAAGAAGTGAATTTTCTTAGTTGTGAAAATCGTTCTATTGATAGATTCTAGTTTTAAGTATTTTCACTAATACAGTTATGAAATAAATTCAACCACAAAAGTACTGTTTTAAGCTAAATTATATCAGCCTTAAATAAATACATTATCTCGCTATGCTGTTTATCTTACTTAGATTGTATAAGTCTGATGATATCTTTTGAGTGAATTTAAATCAAGTGACAGCAAACCTTTATGCTACTTCAAAAACTCAGAACAACCAAAAACAACCAAACGGGAACGTTGTGTGAAGGTACGGCCAACCGCAGGGGAACGTTACAGTTGGTTCTCTTAACGTTTAGGGAACGTTAGAACCCGGAGGGAACGTTCCCTAAACGTTCGTTTTTGGTTTGGTTCGAACTAACCTTTAGAGAACCAAAAACTAACGTTCCGTGTTAGCGGGGTACCACCCAAATACATACCCTGCAACACAAATACACACACACACTCTACAACACAACTACACACCTTGCAACTCAAATACACACACAACCCAAATTCACACATGACAACACAACTACACACTATAACACACACTTCAACACAATTAAATACGAAAAATAAAGACATTTGGTCCATAAACTAAACACTCAGTATCAGTAGCTATTATTATTTATAACACACTATTATTTATATTCTATTATATTATAGTTTAATTTATATCATATCGTATTATTATAGCTCCTAGTTTACATTTTAGAAGTAAATAAAACTGGTTGCCCAGGTGTTTCAATAATTCATATCATGGCATAGTAAAACAAACATTTCATTCACATCTGAAAAATATGGTATGTAAATTCATTCAACATAACTTGTAACAGGCAAATAGCACCTAAAAGTCTCTTATTTGAAGATGTATAACTACCCGGTCACTGGCTCCGTGTTGGTGTCTGCCGTGCTCCGGTCCCGTTTCCCCTCTCGAAACTCGCGTCTCAGCTCCTCTGCCAGCTGCTGCCTGAACTTCTTTGGAGACGAAGCGTTCTTCCTGTTATTGCGCAACACCCCCACGTTACCTTTGATGTGTGTGTTCATAATAAAGCATGGACGGCCACCTTTCACACCGCCTTGTTGTTTTGTTACGTTTTCATTTAAAGTGCTATTAAGTATCACGGGCCAATAACTGTATAAATAACGACACAACGGCGGGAAAAAAACCTTGTAACATTGTTCGGGATTCACTTTTAATTGAAAGCAGAAAAGAAACGTTAAAATAGGTATTACAATTATAGATGGAGTGGGTAAAGTTAGCCACTGCTGAGCTGAGGAAGAGCCAGGAGGAGGAGGAGGAGGAGGAGGAGGAGGAGGGAACGGCGTCTGGCTAGTTCAGCTTTTGTCAAACAGGTAAATAGATGAATAGGTGAAAAACCTTTCAACACAAAAGGAATGAAAAACAATGATAAACAGGTATTTAACTTAGGAAATAAGTAGATTTAAATCAGGTAAAAGTATTACTTAAATGTTTCCAAATGAACAAAAGGGGAATTGACTAATTACTGTTAAGCCCATTAGATGCTATATATATATATATATACATATATCACACATGTGTACTGTACAGTTCCATAAACCAAGCTGTGATTTATTTTACACAAAGTAACCTAGTCTTTTACACCTTGTATTTTAGATTTAACTACACCTTTTTAGATGTAACCTTTAACTATACAAAAGGGATTTAAATGTAGTGCAGTGACAACTTTTCACCCACAACAATAACAATTAAACACCAACCAAACAGAGCTTACCGATAGCCCGTCACAATCAAAAGTCCCAATTCCTCACAGTGTGTGCTTCTGCCGTCTTCTCAGTCCAACGCACGCCAGTCAACTGACTGGCTGATGCGCATATATATATATATATATATATATATATCTCCCTACCCAAAGCCGTGCTTCCCATTACGACAATGATGGGCAAAATGTGAAGGTAAAAGCTTTATATTTATATTATATAGCCTTCTCCCATACAGTCACGCTTCATTTCTAGAAAAAAACATATCCTGGAGTGAATAGAGCTGATTACTATAGCTTCCTAATCCATTCAGTGGTGCGTAGGTAATAGCATAGATTTATTAATGTGTAGTTTATTTATTGCATAACTAGCTCTATTCACATTTACCTACATTTATATTAAGAGGTTCAGCTTTATTTTGCAGATTAAACAAGTTTGATAATCTTTGTACCATGAATTAAGTAACCTTAATGTTTCTGTATAGCCCATATTCTGAAATGGACTATAGGAAAACATAAGCAAAGAAATCTTTAATTCTAAGGATGGCAATAAGTCCTCTGAGGAACAGTTGAGGATTGCAACAGTACATTGCATAAACAGTTGAAAATGAATGAACCGGTTTTCAATGAAAGATAAAATACCAGAATAGAATGTAGTAAATTTGAGAGCCTGATACACAAACATTATAGTAAATATTACATTTAACTTTACATAATGAAATACATGACATGTACGTTAACCATTTAAGAAAAAACAGTAGACATTGATAGATAAATAATCAATAAATACTATAACAATGATAACAGTTGATATTATATATATATATATATATATATATATATATATATATATATATATATATATATATATATATATATATGGGTAATTCTTCAACTATGGTACCTTTTGAGCTAGAAAGTTTCAGAAAATAAAAATGTTTTATAAATAAAACAGTTTTATAGTATCAGTTGGTTTCTCAATCTGTCTAGAAACCTTCCCTGAAGTTGGCTGTGATGATTTGTATTGAATAATATATATTTTTTGCCATTTTTATCTGACAGTCCAAACAAACAGTCATTTCCATCACATAACAAAACATGTCTTTTTAAGAGAAAATAATTAAATATCTTCAATTAAAAATACATTTGATTAAATAGCACACACATCTTTGTTCAAATTTGTAATGTATTTATTTTTCATAAATGTAACTGTAGATATTTTACAATGTTTACACTATAAAACACCTAAAACTGTATCACTGGAACATTTCATTTACTTATCACAGCTCAAAATCATGTATTTCTCAAAGTGTATACACATATCTTACCGCTAACTGCACAATTATCAACACCACTGAATATAGTTGGTCTGATTATATGTTTTTTATATGTTTAACTTCAAAATATGTGTTGTGGTGGAAATGACATGGTGTGGTGGAAGAGACAGTGTGTGGCGGAAATGACATAGACAGGCAACTTCCAATTAAAAACTATTTTTCTACTGCTCTATGTGGTGAACCAGAGCAAATCAATAAACAGTGAACAAAACATATCACCAATATTTTTAAATAGAAAGCAATACAATAAATGACAAACATGAATTTGTGTTAAAAATCTGCAAATCATTTCTTCACTGCTTTCTAAATGCTGAACTAGACACCATGTTTAAACACAGGGATGCTCATTTAAATGTACGTGGTACCAGAGCACCCTAGGGTGCTCATAGGTGTACATGGTACCAGATTACCCTAAGGTGCTCATAGGTGTACGTGGTACCAGAGCACCCTAAGGTGCTCATAGGTGTACGTGATACCAGAGCACCCTGTGGTGCTCATAGGTGTACGTGGTACCAGAGCACCCTAAGGTGCTCATAGGTGTACGTGGTACCAGAGCACCCTAAGGTGCTCATAGGTGTACGTGATACCAGAGCACCCTAGGGTGCTCATAGGTGTACGTGGTACCAGAGCACCCTAAGGTGCTCATAGGTGTACGTGGTACCAGAGCACACTAGGCCAAAGGTCAATGATCGATTTTATAATTGTCTCATCTGATCTGAGGCCGTATGTTTTGGACACTCGGGTGAAGAGAGGGGCAGAGCTGTCAACTGATCACCATATGGTGGTGAGTTGGGTCAGGGGGTGGGGGAGGACTCTGGACAGACCTGGTAAGCCCAAACGGGTGGTACGGGTAAATAGGGAGTTGTTTTTTGATAAATCGCGATTTTTCACGCATAAAAGTCTAGGCGGAAATGGGCGTGGCCTATATCACGAGATTCAGTAGGATCCAGGGAACGCGTGGATATAAGGTTTTTAAATATCCGATGTACGGTTTGGGAGTTATAGGGCTAAACGCGTCTGCTATAGCGCCACCTAGTGGTGGATGTAGGTCAATTTTTTCGTCTGAGGTCTTTGCGGAGTTTTGGACCAGTCCTGAAAATGGCGCGTTGCCACCATGTACGGTTTAGGCTGCAGCGGCAGTTTTATGCGGGGAAGAAAAATAATGGAGGAAAATAGGAAACCCAAACACAACAAACAATAGGGTTCCACAGTGTGTGAACCGCGTACGCTTTGCGTTACAGCGGTCCACTCACCCTTCGGGCTTGGACCCCTAATTAAAATCCTTACTGCCTAAACTCAATTAATTATGTTTTTACATTAAAGTTTTAGTGTTATAGCCCAAATAATTTGCTGTTTAGCACGAACAATGTCATTTCCACCACAACCTGTCTTTACCACCACAATGAACACCGTGGTGGAAATGACTGTGGTGGAAATGACATTTCCCTCCTTTCCCTCCAAAATCTCATGCTTTATCAGCATGCTGATATTTGTTTTAGAGTTAGCATTAAATATACACAAATTACACGTTATTCAATTTAATTTATCCAGTTATTTTTACATCCATACGAAATATGAGCTGTTTGGAAATGACGACCAATAAACATACTCTCAGTTTTACTCATATTTACCTTGATTTTTCTTCTTTTCACTACCTACCCCCTGTAGAAGTAACCCTTTCATCCAGCCAAATTACAAATTACACAGTTACACTGTGGAGTTTCTGTTGCTATGGTTACTAAGTACACAAACCTAAAACAATGAGGAGTCTATTGTGTACAGTGTGGTGGAAATTGACGGTGAACCCAAGGGACAGGGGTTTGACTTATGAAAAATATAGGAAAAAGTGAATAAATATAGCAATATATAATATGTATAATTGAAATAGACAATATTTTATCATTTGTTCTTGAAATCTACATTATTTAAATATTTAATTTGGAATTAGGCATAGGGACAGAAGGAAAACAGTAAAAACCATGCATAAAAGGCCTCATATCATATAACAACCCAGTCTCCTACTGAAAATGTAACAGCCTTACAAAATAGCATGGCGAGAAAATGTAAGGATGTTACATTATTTTGAAGCTTTTTTGCGGCAAAACAGTTAGTTCTCGTATCGCGAGAATTAAATCAGCATACTTCACTGAAGCCTACTGCCAGATATTGCACGATCTAGCAGGTAAGACAAGAATAGTTTGAGGAATAGTTTGAAATCGTGTTAAACATCATATTTACAACATGTTTGGCTTGACTTGAATTGTTAATATACATTGTGTAATGCTCAATTTTAACCGTCTTAAGACCGTCTTGTTTTTTACCGAAGCGCGCAACGCAGACCCACTTTATGAAAGCCGCGCAGACCCGTTATGAGAATTGATTTGCAATGCCTGACCGGAAATAATATATAAATACCCGATTCAACCCAAAAGTTAGCATAGCAAGAATCGGTTGCTGCAATCATGCTAGTCTACACTTGTGTGCACGCACTCACACAGACAGTAAAATGATGTGTGTGTGTGTGTGTGTGTGTGTGTGTGTGTGTGTGTGTGTGTGTGTGTGTGTGTGTGAGTGTGTGTGTGTGTGTGTGTAGAAAATATAAATACCTGATTCAACCCAAAAGTTAGCATAGCAAGAATCGGTTGCTGCAATCATGCTAGTCTACACTTGTGTGCACGCACTCACACAGACAGTAAAATGATGTGTGTGTGTGTGTGTGTGTGTGTGTGTGTGTGTGTGTGTGTGTGTGTGTGTGTGTGTGTGTGTGTGTGTGTGTGTGTGTGTAGAAAATATAAATACCTGATTCAACCCAAAAGTTAGCATAGCAAGAATCGGTTGCTGCAATCATGCTAGTCTACACTTGTGTACACACGCACTCACACAGACAGTAACATGAGGTGTGTGTGTGTGGTGACCGACAGGTGCAAAAACGCCAAATTTAAGAATTAATTTAGTCATTAATTTGACTAAACGTAAGCAGCTAGTTTGAAGCTGCAAATACACACAACACAACCAAAAAGATGCAACAAAAAAAAAAAAATACTGCATACAGATTACACAACGGAAGTGAAACTGCTTGATCTTCTCCCACGGGCAGAGAGAGAGAGAGAGAGAGACTCGGGACTCGTTCAATCTATAGAATGTATACTATTAATTAATATTAATATACTATCAATAATAATATCATACAGTCTATGGTTCAATCTCAGAATGGTGTGAAAGGGTGTGTCTCAGCTCAGGTCCCAGGTGATCCTCAATCAGCAGAGACGTGTCTGTAAACTCGAGGTAATAAAACATTTAAAACTGCATTAGCGTTTAACATTGACGTTTGTTTAAACCATTTTACCGAAAGGTGCATCACTGAAGGCCTCCTCAAGTGTCATACTGTGATACAACGATTACAACACAATTGTAATTAAGACATCTGCTGAACAAGTTGTATTCGTTAGCAGGATTGTCGTACTGTTTAGTTAAAAAAACATCCAAAAGTACAAAGACATAGCTGACCAGACGCAAGCTTTTATTTTGAAAAGCCAGGACATGAGCGGGGTGCATAAACTCTATATTATTAATATATTATATTAATAATATTAATTTAATATACAGCCTATGGACGAGTGGCATGAGAAGGGAGGTCTCCAGGCTGCAGCCATACCAGATTCTAATAAAAAGGCAAAGCGCTTGCTCCCCGTGGGGTTGAAGACCAAGCTGTCTGCCCCCCCCATCTGGTTATAGACCTCCAAACCTTATTAGGATTTAAGGTCTGCAGCTGTGTATCCAAAGTGCACAATACTCCACTGTACTCCGTTCAGTTGCTTACAACGAGTATCTCCAATATAGCCGCGCATCCGGGTTACTGCTCAGAACATGATGTTGGTGATTATATATAATACATGTTGTGCAAGTGAATAATAAGTAAATTAATATATAAGTAAATTGTTATTGGTGAACATATGTACATCAAAGTGAGAGTGTTTTTGTCTTTTTGTGCTAGTTTCATGTGAGGTGAAACCAAAGCCACCTGCAAGGCGACCACAAGTTCCAAACTGCACCAATGGTGAGAGTCCAGATGAGCTGAAAGTGAGCAGAAGGTGGCTACTGGTGTGGAGAAGTTTCCATTTAATACAAAAACTGTCCAGCCCTGGCAGCCCATCAACCTCAACTTATATTTAAACTAAGAGAGGGTGGGAAAGCAAGAAGACTGTCATCTTCATTCATCTTCAGCAGTTATCACCTCCCTTTACCCCTGAACATCTACCACTTTGATGGCTGAATCCGTACCACATCCTAGTTGGAGTACCATGCTTAGTGCTGCTCCATCATATTCCTCAAATGTAGCATCAGTTTTGGCTGAGTGGCATTCCAGATGACTGCATTATTGACTAAAATTGACTTATAAAGTGAGGGGCTGGATATTATAGATGAAATGAGTCCAGAAGACAGCTCATGCCTCCATCCATGCCCCCCTAGACCCAAAAGTCACCTAAGTCCTCTAGGTGGTTGTGGTGAGAGACATTTCAGCCATCACCCCTGCCAACCACAGCCAATGCCAGTGGGCCTGGGCCACAATTTAAAACAAAAGGTGTCCTCTAACAGCTGTGACTCCGTAGGCCATTGAAGAGCAGTTACATGCTGTATCATCAACCGCTGTGAAGGACCATTCCCACCCCTCACATGGACTCCTCACAGTACACACTATTGCCATGTGTTAGAAGCTATTGCTGAATCAAAACCCAAATATCTCGGCTGTGTGAGAACCTTTTCCCACACACATTAGGCTCATCAACACGCTGTCAAGTCCCACATAAACTCAACTGAAATGCTATACTCTCAGAACAAGTAAACCAATCTCTGCATGGCTATACATGCTTCTGTCACTATGCACCCCCTGACTTTTTAAACGTATTTTGTAAACTTTATTGTATGTCCCAAACACCTCATCTTTGCACTCGGTTGCAATCCTGATGTCCTGTTTGTTTTAATAAACGGCATTGACGCCAAAGATATCTCCTGACTCCATGTGATCACTACTATATAAAAAAAATTAGGAATGATTTCTTCCTCCAATTTGCAATTGTAATAGTTTGTAGCTTAGTAAATTATACCACACTGATATGTAAATGAGGCTTTAGTTCACAGCAACCGGTTATGCATTACTCCTGTGTTATATGCATGAATTATGTATTGTATGCTTTAATCTAGATTTGTTGGAATGAGACCTAATATTGTATGTGTATATATACTGTATATATATA